>JAVYIG010008626.1:0-87263 GCA_035222895.1 Strongylocentrotus droebachiensis | reverse complement strand
ATTTGGATTATATAGCGCTTAATACGGTACTATATCGCCTCTAAGCGCTTTACAAATATTATAACCCCGGTCATCGGATTCATTCACACACAATGTGCACCATCTCCACCCCCTGTATTCCTATACCATATGGTCACCGTAAGGGCATAGGCAATTACTGACACAAATGCTTTCGTCATATACCGGGTCCACATTTCTCTCTTAGGTAGTGAGTGGCAAATGTAGTGCCGTGTCGGGATCGAACCACGACCTTTCAAGTCAAGTGCTTAAACCACCTGACTACGACAATTCTACATGAGTTCACTTGGAACTCCGCATAAACCACTCGATTTACAAGTTATTCCCTATAATTATATTTGAAGAGCATTACTCGCGAATGTTTCCTGCAAATTATATACAAATTAATATACATAATATCGTGTATGGGGGTGGTGTGTATGCGTGTGTGTGTGTGTGTGTGTGGGTGGGTGTGTGTGTGTGTGTGTGCGTACGTTTGTGTGCGTTAGAGTGTATGTATATTGTCCCGAGGATAAGTTACTTTCAGCGTAAAGCCATTGGTTCATTGGTGGAGGCACTTGACTCTGATAAAAGAGGTCCTGGTTCGGATCCTTAAATAATTGGACAAGATGTCTTACCCATTACTTGTCCCTCTGTACCCATGTGTATTCAATTGGTACTTAGCATTAATGCTAGGGTAATGATATTAGTATTATTATTATTAATATCTTCATTGTTATTGTTACTATTAGTATTATGATGATATATTAATTAGTATTAGTATTATAATTATAATCTTCTTCTTCTTAGTTGATCTCTTTACTATTTTGGAGATTCCTGGAGTCCAAATAAAGTAAATGTGTAAATCCAACCGGTTAGGAGCTTTGGATAGCATTAGAACGAAAGGCATTAATTTTGTATAGAAAAAAGAGCGATAGTAGAAGAAGAATATTTAATATGAATTTCGGAAGGCAGGCATGGTTAAAAGGGTAACAGAGTAGCAGGGTTAAATTGCTGTGGGTCATCATCATCATACAGGTTTAAACAGATGGGATAATCCACGAGGCATTTCTTGACTTATCATTATCGTCATCATTCATATTCCAGCACCATTGGCGGCTTTCATCTCAAACCGAATATCTCCTCGATTGTTTGGGGCCGTGGGAGCCATTCTATGCAGTGGTGGAGTTATAGGTGCCTCCTTCTGTACCAGTATTATTCCTTTCGGCACATGCATGGCCGCCATTGGTAAGTGTGGAGTTATATATTTATCTTTCTGGAAAAGGGTCAATATAATTAATTAACCCTCGCAAAACAAGTAGGCCTATCTCTGGATAAAGCATGACAGGACTTTAAATCCCAGCCTCTGTTTGGCTATTTCAATCGTATATACTTCTTTCCTTCACTTTTACCATGTTTAATATAATGATTAAATAGATTTAATTCAATTCAATTACATTTATAACCCCGATGCACTGACATCAGAATAATCAAACTATTCTTTATCATGAATGTTGCGTTTGTCATTTGTCATAATATTTATTTAAAAACAAACATTTACACATTGGAGCGTATGTTTTTCTTCTCTCTTGTAGGTTTAGGGAACGTGTTCCTGGTGATCACATTGACGACCAATCTCCATGAGCATTTCCCTGTCAAGATTGATGTCATCAACACCATTTCACTGGTAGGATCGCCATGTGGAGCGTTTATCACTCCAGTCATCACAGAAAACCTTCTAGAGATCTACGGTTTAAGTGGTACCATACTTATTCTGGGTGGATTCAGTCTGAACTTCATGATAAGTGCTCTTGTCCTAAGGCCACCTCGGGGTCGGAGGAGGAGGAAGAAGAAGAGTGATCAAGAAATAGAGTATATTCCCATTCAGAAACTTGACAGAGACACCGACAGAGGTCATGCGGTAGATGACGCAAATGATCTCAGAGAAACTTTCACTCAAAGTGACACTGGAGATATTCAAATCAAACCAAAGGCTACATCATTGATAACGCTCATCTTGGATATCACAAATGTATCTGTATTGCGGAGAGTCCCAATTTTTGCGTTAATTCTTTTCTCAAACTTTTTAATGATGATAGTATGGATGGGTTGGACTTTGTTCCTTGTCCCTCACGCCCAGTCGTTGGGTATCAGTCAAGCTCAGGCTGCATACCTTGCCATGTTAGGTGGGATCGGTGGAATAACTGGCCTTGTATGTACGTCAGTCTTCCTCATGTTTTACCCGCGGGTTGGTCTGCGTCTTCCTGCTGTAACCTCCCTGATCGGGTCAATTGTTTTCTTCCTCGACCTCGCAAGCAGCCAATACGTCTTCCAAGCCATCCATGCATTCCTCGTTGGTTTCTTGGTCAATCACACCCTCGTTTACATCGTAGTAGGTGTTAAGTATGCCCTACCAAACGAGGACTTCGCTATGGGGTTGGGATTGGCGATATTTCAAATTCAAATTCAAATTCACATTTATTCGGCAAAAGATAAAAACATCAAAAATGAAATCATTACAAATGAAATCATTATAAATACCGGGATTGCTAAAATAAGTTAAAAACTTGTAAACAAGCAACCCCAAACATAAAAACATACATATACTATACAATACAATACGATGAAATACGATACAATACAATACAATACAATAATAATAATAATGTTACATGCTAACAAAATATATGAATCAGTTATGTATTTCAATAAATCAATAAGTGGCAAGTATTGTTCTTTTCAGTTTAAGTTTAAATGCGTTGTGGTTCTTAATACCCTTTAAATAACTTGACATGGAGTTCCATTTGTGAGGACCTTGATATCTAATTGATTTATTTTGCAAAAATGAGTTAGTGAATTTTGGTAGATGGAAGTCTTTTTTTGTTCTTGTATTAAAGGAGTGGACATCCGAGTTCAAATGAAAACTGTCATAAAACGTTACTGGTAGCAAATTATTTTGGAGTTTGTACATAAATAATAAAGTCCGTTGAGAAAGAATATCTGGAAGTTTGAGTAAATTTAAGGATTTAAATAATGAAGAGGTGTGCGCCCTGAAGGAAGCATTGCAGCACAACCGAACAGCCCGCTTTTGAAGTATGATAAGGGGCTTTAATAAATTATTAGACGTTCTCGCCCACACTAAATTACAGTACGTTAAGTAAGGATATATGAGGGTATAGTATAGAGAAAGCATGGTAGAGGATGGTAAAAAACTTTTGAGCTTATTCACACCGACTTGGGACCGAATCTTCCTGGAAATTAATTCAATGTGTTTTGCCCATGTAAGTTTGTTGTCAATGGCAACTCCTAAAAAATTTGCAAATTGTACCTGGTCAATACAGTTACCATCTATTGTCAGATTAACATTTTCAATTAAAGTATCATTTTTTTTTTTGCCAAAGTTAAATATCATGAACTTTGTTTTGGTCTGATTAATTTTTAGTTTATTTGATGAAAACCAGCTAGCAACCTTTTGAAGTTCAACATTGGCTTCAAAAATTAAGTCTTTCAAATTTTTACCAGAATAGAAGATGTTTGTGTCATCGGCATACAGTACATAATGTAATTTCCTTGAAGACTCAACAATGTCATTAATGAAGAGCAAAAATAATAACGGGCCCAAGATACTACCTTGAGGAACACCTTGCTTCATTAATAGCAATTCAGAGTCAGATTCATTATATTTTACAAATTGTGTTCTATTAGACAGATAACTTTGGAACCATTCCAATGGAATGCCTCTAATTCCATAAAAACTTAATTTTCTTAATAAGATTTTGTGATCCAAACAATCGAATGCCTTGCTAAGGTCTACATACACTCCTAAAGCTATCTCTTTCTTTTCATAAAATTTGTACAAAAGTTCGGATGCAAAAAGTAAAGCTGACTCTGTTGAATAACATTTTCGAAACCCAAACTGTTCCGAAAAAATAATTGAATGCTTATGAAGGAAAGTAGATAATCGATTGTACATTAGTCTTTCTAAAATCTTTGAAAAAGTCGAAAGCAATGATATTGGGCGATAGTTCGATACATCATGTATATCACCTTTCTTAAATAAAGGTATGACTTTTGAAACTTTCATTGATTCAGGAAATGTTCCAGACATAAATGATAAATTAAACACATGGGTTAAAGGTTCAACAATATAGGAAATTAACTTCTTTATAACGTATGGTGACATATCATCCACCCCACATGAGTGTTTATTTTTCAAGGAAGAGGATAACTTCAAGATCTCATTTCGATCTGTTGGTGAAAGAAACAAAGAATGCGTTACGCTGGTTTTCAAATAGTCACGAAAGCATCCAGTGGTCTGGGGATCATCAAAACAACCAGCATTAACGAAAAACGAGTTAAATGCATTTGCAATTGCTTTAGGTTCAGTAAGCCTTACACCATCTTTACGAATGAATGAGGGTAATTTCGATTTACTATCTTTACCAAGCAGGTTGTTCAGAGTTTTCCAAGTGTTCTTTAAATCATGGCGATTTGATTCAAGCTTTTCAGCAAAGTAGTTCTTTTTGGAGACACGGATAATGTGAGTAAGCCTATTTCTAAAAGATGTATACTTTTTCTTCACGGAGGGGTTTTTCAGTTTTAAATACCGCTTATACAAACGTTCCTTTCTACCAATGGATTTGAGAATGCCTTTCGTAATCCATGGTTTTTTGGATGATCTACGTCTATCCTTACCAGGTATTGTTTTCGAATGCTTTGAAATTATCTTTTTAAAATCTTGAATAAAGGTATCGTAAGCTTCGTTGACATTGGTTTTGGATGTTACCAAAGACCAATCATACAATGCTAAATCTTCACACAATGAGTTTAAGTCTATTCGGTGTTTAACTTGACTCGCATTGTTCCTATTCAAGTGGGTGTGGTAATTTGGTGGTAAAGAGTTCGTTACTTGAAAGATGGGAAAGTGATCAGACACATCTGAATACAAAATACCAGGCAGGATTGGCTTATTCAAAACATTTGTAAAGATATTGTCAATACAAGTAGATGAGTTAGTTGTTACACGGGTTGGTTTCGTGATAAGTGGGAGAAAAGAGGAGGAGTACATTGTATCGATAAATGCATTGGTATCCGAATGAAGGGCATAACTAAGTAAATCAAAGTTAAAGTCTCCAGCAATATAACATTGCTTATTCTCTTTGTTAACTTTACCAAGACATTCTTCAAGATGGTCATTAAACTCTGCACCACAAGTATCGGGAGATTTGTATACAGTTCCAACGATTAAATTCTTCCCTTCCTTTACGATTTCAATAAAAACAGTATCTATAGTTGAAGTACAAAAATCCAAATCCGTCCTTGGTTTGAAGGTGACACTGTCCCTGACGTACATACACACACCCCCGCCTACACGACCAATTCTATGTTTTTGAATAAGTTTGTAATTAGGCAAACTATAAAATGAATGTGGGTCTCCCTTAAACCAGGTTTCCGTAAATGCGTATATTGTGAAATCGTGGTGAAGTGTATGTATGTAATCTTGAACATGAGAAAACTTTGATATAAGACTACGAGCATTCAAGTGGAACAATGAAAATTGACCTTCTGATTTTCGATTATTAATTTTAACATTGAAGGTGTCATTGAAATAATAATTACAATCAGAAATATGGTCATCTAACCGGGAACTCTTCACTTCATTCAGGGAGAAAATATCAAATTGTAAATCATCGTGACTTCCATTATGAAATGAAGGGTGGTCTGTTTCAAAAAAGTTATGAATAGCGAACTTAAAGTCTAAATCATCAACTATGTGATTAAAAGGAATAGCATTACTTAAACAAGGTTGGCATATCCAGGGTAATGCATATGATTCTGCTTTAGCACATGTTACATGACATATACTTCCACATGAACAAGCATATATAGATTGATTCTTTTTTGTGCACTTATAACAAATAATACAGCGCATTTTAAACAGAATGCAGTATTAAAACGAACATACATGAAATCAATAATAATATTTAACGAGCAAAAGTAGAAAATTAAGATAAAGCTTTATGCATCACAGTTCAAAATGTCCGAAATCATTCATGAAAGTTTAGTTCAGATAATCTAGCAAAATGACTTTCACGGGTTACCTTGATGCGTCCACCACCGGGTTTGTTGACGATGATTACACCGTCCTGTGTCCATACTCGATGTTCTGTATTTTTTGTTGCTTTTCTGATTTTCCACAACAGCTTCGATCTGATTTTCGTCAGGTTTTCATTGATGTACACGCGGATAATCGCTGGAGAATCCTTCAGACGTTTCCGTGCGCTGTAAATTCTCTCGCGGGCACCGTAGTTGCTAAACTTTACAATGATGTTTCTTGCCTTTGTTGTCGCTCTCGAAGTCGATGGTCGACGATCGTTCTCCGGTGGTTCGCCATTCGGTCTAGCAGGACCAAGCCTGTGAATCCGGTCGACATCAGCAACGTTGACCTCGACGCCAAGATTTTGACGACATAGACTTCTGATCACTTCTGTTGTATTTTCTCCTCGTTTCTCCTCTACACCTGAAAAGATTAAGCAGTTCCTGCGGGAATATTGCTCTAGGTCGTCCATGGATCCTCTCACGTCTTGCAAGTCGCCATGAATCGCTGTCATTTTCTCGGCTTTTAGTTGTTCCATTTCCTTTTCAAGCGCTACGATTCTCGCGTCTCGGGATTCGATGTCGAAGTCGAGCGATTGCTTGACTTCATTGCAAAGAGATTCGTGTATTTCCAGAATCAACTGCTCCCTGATGGCTGTGACAAATTTATCGACGAACAACTTGTCTGTAAGCAGGGTTTCAAAGGCTGATTTAATTGTCTCGGTCAGATCTTGGCTGTTTTCTTCACATTCATCACTTAATATTTCTGCAGCTTTCTCGGCGTCTTGCTTAGTTTTTCTTCTCGGGCGTCTATCAGCCTGGCTTTCTGATCTAGTACGATTAGATTTGCTTTCGCCCGTCATTCTGTTGAGTTAGCTGCTATTGTGTAGAATTGCAATGGTTGGCGGAGCACTAACTAAAACGGCGTCTACTCTCTAACGATCATGTTAATCGATATTTGCCTACGCCGTTGGTAATATCGTTGGAGGAATGGGTTCAGGTGAGATGACCTTATATCTAACCTAGAGCTAGAGTTGGATAATTACCCCCCTGAACACCATACCCTGGACGTCTACCTCAATACTCACCAAAGATTGGCTTGACCCCTGGCCACTATCCTAACGATAGCCTTACTAAGAGCAGTAATTCCGGAGGGAAATTGTTCTGAGAGTATTAAATGGCCAGGGGCTGGTAATTTTACTGTCAAAGAAGCATAATTTCAAAGGGCTAATTGTCCTGATATATTCTCTTGGAAAGTTGTCCTGATGACACACTATCTTGATACTATCAATAATTATGTTCTTTCTTATAGTTATTGTAAATTAGTGATAATATTGAAAGTTTTATTTCATTAGGACAAACAGGCATGCCCAATATTGGGTTATTTGATTTGATTTGATTTGATTTTATTTATTCATCATCAATAACATCAGTGATTAAACATTTGAATACATCGTGAATGGTACATGTTCATAAATGAATATTATAGATCATATTAAAGAAAAACCTAACAAAGTATTGATATGCTAGACATATGTCTTTTCTCATAGAATATAGAAGGTGATGAAAAGGAGCCAAATAATAGCACATGTGCTAGTCGAGTCTGGCCCCTGTTCTTAGCACACACTTGGCAAAAATAAATATATCATTATCAAAAAATAAAACTTGACAGTAGAAGTATACATGTTGAGTAATACCGTAGCACAATTTCTACACTCCAAATATAATTATGAAGAGGATATACCAGGTTAAAAAGTCATAGATACATGTATCTACAGATTATTTATACAAAAAATTGCATTTTTTTGACAAAAAAAAACAAAAAAAATGTAATATGGAGATTATTTACAATATATACATGTGTACTTGCATAATTCAATCACTTATTCATCAAGTAATCGTTGAGATGTTTACGAAAAGTGTTTCTAGACCCTTTGTTTTTTATTTCATCGGGAAGTTCATTCCATAATCGGGTTCCTACACAAGTTACTGAAAATTTGCCTTGTGTTGTTTTATACAGTGGTATACGTAGATGGCCCTTTTCTCTTTTTCTTGTATTGTATCTATGCTCAATTTTATCACAATAATCCGTCAAACAGTGAGGTAAATTATTATGTACTAGGTCATACATAAATGTACATAGAGACAACTCATAGAACTTGTTAATATCTAAGATTTTCAATTCGTAAAACAATGGTGCTGAACGACTCATAAAATGGCTAAATGTGATTGTCCGTATGGCCATCTTCTGTGTATACAGTATGCAATTTAAGTGAGACTTGTAAGTGCTCCCCCACACTTCAATTCCGTATGATATATGAGGTTGAATAAAGGTTTTATACAACAACACTAGGATATTTCTAGGCACAAAATGCCGTAAGCGGAAGAGGATTCCTACTTTTTGTCTGATGCATTTATTAACCATTTGTATGTGGGGTTTCCAAGTCAAGTGTTTATCAATCTTTATCCCAACAAAGAGCGAAGAATCAACTTCTATTATTTCAGCTTCTGATATAGCCAGTTGCCCTTGAACATTAATCTGCCGTCTCTGGTTTCTTATTAGCATATAACTCGTCTTTTGTAAATTAATTGTCAGTTTATTAGCATTACACCAGTCTGAAACAATTTGAAGATTTGTGTTCACTTCAGTCATATCAATTTCTTTTTGCCCTTCAGGAAATGTATGGAATAAGTTTGAGTCATCCGCAAAGAGTCGAAAGTTAAAGTAACGTGTAGCAAATGGCATATCATTAATATAAAGTAGGAAAAGCGTTGGGCCTAGGACAGAGCCTTGCGGTACACCACATGTTAAAGGCAGCATGGGAGATGTTACATTTCCGTACTGTACAAATTGAAATCTTCTATAAAAATAGTCCTTAAACCACTGTAATGCTATTCCTCGTATTCCATAGTGTGAAAGTTTGCTGTATAAAATATCATGATTAATTGTATCAAATGCTTTCTTAAAGTCTACAAATATCCCAAGTGTGATTCTTCCCTCATCCATTGAATTCCTCAAAGTGTTAACTAAATTTATCATTGACAATTTTGTACTGTATTTTTTACGGAAGCCATACTGGTGCTCATATAATACATGATTTTTTTCAAGAAAGTCAAGAAGCCTATTATTTACAATTTTTTCAAAAACCTTCCCAAGAACAGGTAATACTGAAATAGGTCTATAATTTCCTGCTTCATCTTTAGGTCCTTTCTTATAAACAGGTGTCACTTTTGCTATTTTAAAGGCATCTGGGAATTTACCAGAGGTGAAAGACAGATTGAAAATAAATGTAAGGGGAGAAGTTACATAGTGCACAGCATCTTTTATCAGCTTGATTGGCATATTATCATACCCACTAGCTTTCTTTACATTCAAGGCTATTAAATGGTTGTTAACCTCAGTCTCAGTAACTGGTTTCCAGAAGAAAGATTTGTCTACACCATCGTCTAAAACTTTCTCTGTATTACGATTTGTGTTTGGTATGGCATTCGCCAAATTTGGACCAACATTAACAAAGAAGTCATTAAATGCATTTGCAATATCTTGTTCATTACACAGGGTTTCATTAGTACCAGTATCATTCACACACAATTTATCCACCACTGTTGGCTTAAACGAATTGTTTCCACCACTTAAAATCTCGTTTACAGTCTTCCATGTTTTGCTAGTATCACCCTTATTTTCAAGGAATATCCTACTATAGTAATTTCTCTTTGAGTTTCTGATTATTGTAGTTAACATATTCCTGTACTTCTTGTATGTTGTTAAATAGACAGGATTGTGGTTGGTGGCAAGAACCTGTGAATACATTGTATGTTTCTTTTTTATGGAATTCATTATAGCTTTTGTAATCCAAGGTTTCTTAGGTTCGTTCTTTCTCCTTTTACCGTGTTGAGCTACAACTGGTGCATGCTCATCACACACTTTTGTCATGATTTCACAAAAACGGGAGTATGCGAGATCAGCATCATCCGCTGCATAAACTGATTCCCATGTTATGTTGGCAAGCTCAGCATGGAATTTTGTAACATCATAGTTCTTGTAAGAACGAGACATTAATTTTCCTCGGCAAGACTTTTTCTTAAATTGTATATTAGACTTAAAAATGGTAAAGATCGGAAAGTGGTCTGTAACGTCAGATTCAATTATTCCTGCATGAATACTGGGAACATTCATATTGGTATATATATGATCAATCAAAGAGAAGCCATGTTGCGTTACTCTAGTAGGAAAATTAATCAATTGATGCATGCCGATACATTGCATGGAGGTGAGAAAGTTATCAGCTGCCATTTCATCGCCTAGAAGATTGATATTGAAGTCTCCAGTTAGCACACATTGACTTTTGTCTAATTTCAGATCATGTACAATACTTAACAGACTATCCTGAAACTCATGAATATCTGTATTTGGCTTGCGATAGATGACACCAATAATGATCTTCTTTTCATTAATTACTACTTCCAACCAAAGTGATTCAGCATGTGCTACTTCAAAATTTCCCAAAAGCCTGTATTTAAGGGAAGAGTGAATGTATGCACCAACACCTCCACCTCTTAAAGTATGATTGCGGCATTTCACCTCTAAAGTATAGCCTTGTATGCCCAAGATGGATGTGTCTGGTACGCTCCACACTTCAGATAAACATATTATATCAAATTTTGATTTGATACTACATTCGTATAACAGTTTTAGGTTTTCTATATTTCTATTCAAAGATCTGATATTGACATGTGTAAGAGAAAATGCATTTTCAGTTTTGGTTTGCAGAACATCATCAAAATTAACAGGAGTTAATTTGTGTGAACTAAGACACAGATTGAGTTCATTGTCCTCCATTTTAAAGTCATTTTTCTATTAATGACTTAAAATTACTCAGATAAAAAGAAAATCAAGCAATGACAAATAGCTTGAAGCGAGCGTAATCCATATCATCAAGTCCAAGATCAAAAAGGTCATCAGGGTTGCGAATTGTTTTAAAATCGCCATCATCCATCTTGCAGACAATTGTTCCTGACCTTGTCGCCACACTCTTGACTCCATCTATCTTTTTGGCCGCCATCATCACCGAGTACCTCAGCCTGGTTAGGTCCTCATTCACATACACCCTCGTGAAGTTGTCCTTGTCTTTCAGACCAAAACGTGCTTGGTACAGGGCATCCCTCCTCCTCCTTGTTGTGAAGCGCACAACAGACTGACGAATCTTCTCCTTATCTGGTGACCACTTCCCTATACGATAACAGGACGAGATATTGATAACCCTAGCCCATATGTTGAATTCATTTAAGATAAAGAAAAGTGATTTATCCTTTCTTTCATGGTACGACTTTTTCCTATGCAGAATTGAATAATGAAAAAAGACAATCGTGTAATAAAAGGCCAAAGAAACAAAAACTATAATTTGAATAGTTTTTGCCTGTCCCATTATATCAGCTAGGCCTTACTCTTCGCCTGATCTATAGGCTACGTTCTTCCCATTTGCCATTTTCTTCTTATTATAGTTTTACTACTTTCTCCTCCTCGAATCCATCCTGAGACATGCTTACAACATCCACTTCACCTACGACTCCTGCAATTGAAGCAGCAACAGAGCTATAAATTCGTCCTTGTTTTCACGAAGTGACGGTAGTGAGAATAATCGTAACGCAAAGTGAATGCAATTTTTTTTTCACTACCGTCACTTCGTGAAAACAGCGACGAATTATATCCTTTGCACAATTATCTGGTCTTATACCCTTTCTCATTACTTAACAAAAAGAAGAAGAGGATATTCAATTTACATATTTGTGTTCATGTCTGTTTTCTGTGTGAATTGTCTTTGTTTTTATGTTTACTATCCCTATTCTTTTTTTCACTCTATGTTCTCCAGGTCTGATATACGACTTGACGCAGGATTACAAGTTAGTCTTCGTTGCGTTAGGTGTAGCCGAGGTTCTCATCTCTCTGAGTTACATCTCTTTCGTCATTGCACAGAACTATCAGCGAAAGAAGAAAGAGGCGTTGACACTGGAGGAAGCTAACGTTGCAGGGCATAAGCTTTGAAATAATGATTTTACCAAAGAGGAATGGTTTGATGACTAATTTGTGCTGAAATGAATGGTGTAATTGCTGTTTGATTATGTATCGTCGGAATGTTATATTTTTATAATTATTATAAAAATATAACATTCCGACGATACATAATGAATACATACAAATGAAATGCACAGAGAATAAAGCATTTTAAGAAGAAGAAAAACAAGGCAGCAAGCGGATGTCTCAAGAACAAGGATGGAACATCTTCCCTCTTTGAAAAGGATGATATGAAACAAAGATGGGAAGAATCCAATACCTATTTGACGATGATATAGGTCCAGAACTTCCAATCACTGACAACGAGGGTCCAAGTATACTTGAATCAGAAGTTAAACAAGCTCTGCATTCACTGGGAACTTCTAAATATGAAGGCCCAGATGGGATAACACGGGAAGAACTTGTGGCCTTAAAAGAATTTGGGATGAACATTTGACTAGTATTTGCCAAATGATATACAATACAGGTCATATTCCTGAAGATCTGAAAAAGTCGATATTTGTGCCAATTCCAAAGAAGCCTAAGGCAAGTGTATGTGAAGATTTCCGGACATTTAGCCTTATGAGCCATATAACCAAGTTGCTCTTAAAGATCATTCTCAACAGAATAAAAATTCAAATTGACATTGAAGTAGGTAAGGAACAGTTTGGTTTTAGACCTCAAAGTGGTACTAGAGAAGCAATATTCTGTATGAGAATGATGACAGAAAGGTATATTGCAGTAAATAAAGAAATATATGTGTGCTTTATTGACTACTCTAAAGCATTCGACAAAATTCACCATGACAAATTGATTGAAAGCTTACAAAAAATTAATCTAGATGGTAAGAATATACGTCTCATATCTAAACTTTAGTTGGAGCAGACAGCTGCCATCGAAATTAACAATTAAATTACAGGTTACACAGAAATCTAAAGAAGAGTACGTCAGGGATGCCTGTCCCCGTTTCTGTTCAACTTGTGCACAGAGTTGGTATTCAGGGAAATTTCAGATATGAAAGGTGTTAGTATTGGGGGTGTAAATATTAATAATTTACGTTATGCTGATAAAACTGTACTTTGCGCAGAGAATGAAGCAGATTTACAACATGTATTGGATATTGTAAAAGTCAAACGTAAAGGCCCGAATTCACAAAGCAAGGTTTGAGCTCAGACCAAGGTTTGAGGTCAAACCTCCTTTTGTTTCGCCAAACCTTCTTTTGTTATTTACAAACCTGGTTTGTAAATAACAAAAGGAGGTTTGGCGAAACAAAAGGAGGTTTGAGCTCAAACCCGGTCTGAGCTCAAACCTTGCTTTGTGAATTCGGGCCAAAGAGTTTGGTCTAAGCATGAATGTCAAGAAAACTAAGTCTCACTGATTTTTAGTAGAACAGAGAATAAGCCTAAAATATGTTTGAAACTCGATGGACATATCATTGAGCAGGTCAGTAATTACATTTACTTAGGACAAAATATCACACAGATGATGCCAGATGCGAAGCAGAAATAAAAAGAAGAATAGAAATTGCTCGGAATACATTTCTGGCAATGAAAGGATTATTCACAAATAGAAAGGTGAAATTTGCGCTTAGGTTGAGACTAGTAAACTGTTTTGTATGGTCTGTCCTATTGTATGGAACAGAAACGTGGACAATAAACAAGGCCATGGAAAATAGAATAACATCTTTTGAAATGTGGATCTACAGAAGAATGATGAAAATATCCTGGAAACGAATGAAAACAAACAAAGAGATATTGCACATGGCAGGGCGTAAACAAATTGCACTAGTAGGATTATTTAAGGAGAAAAATATCAAATACTTTGGTCAAAGCCTCTTAAAGGATGTATTGGAAAGAAGTAGATCTAGAGGGAGACCCAGAATCAACTGGGAAGAGAATGTCGAGAACTGGAGTTGACTAAAACTGCAAGAGTGCACCAAAATGACAGAAGATAGAGTGAAATGGAGAGATGTTGCAATCAACCTCCGAACCGGGAGAAGATACTTAGATAGAATATCATAGACCACTATTTATCATATCTGATATTTCTACCTATGACAATAATATACACCAAGTTTCAAATGCATAGATGATCAATACTAATTTCGAAATTTGTTATGCTTTTTTTTTAACATGCATGAAGTCTTTCGTCTACGGCCGATTGTCAACGAAACGGAGTTAAGTCTTTTGTTAATTCCGTTTGTTGTTACAGCAGACAGCCAGTGAAAACGAATTCGTTTGATAGAAATATGGAAATGCAAGCACTAATTTAACCAAACAGAACTTTGTCATTCATTGCTCATTTTTCATGATTGAGGTGTCATAATTATGAAAGGGCAGGAACTCAACTTTTTAGAAATGTGATTTTCTCTTTGAAATTCAGATACCGCCCGCCAAATGACTTTTTGGTTTCCTCTCTTCATATTCATTTTAATCACTCATGCATGAAATATGCATCATATGAATTTTTTGAAATGAAAGAGGAGGATCTAAGCTTTCCAAATATGTGTAATTTATTAATTATAAATGTGAATAAGTTATGATAATACATTGATAGTTCTCGGTTTCGTTTTTTCTGGGACGCACTGTATATAACTTAAGATGCATGATGCACAAAAAGAAAAGGCAATACTCGAGGTCAAAGTTGTTAATATAATATGTTGGCTTACTCTCATTCCCTAGCTTTAAAAAGGGAAAAGGTGTGATAACAGTGTGATAACAACTTCGATATACCCTAAACCTATCCAAAACATGACAACATCTGCCGGGTACAATACAAGTCATTGAAGAAAAAAATATACAGCTGTTCCAGTTTTATATATATTTGCCATTTATTCATTTGGAATGAAATTTCATCATCTACAGAGGGAATTAAAGTAACAACATGGTTACAACATTTTGTGGCCAATACGCTAATTGGCTTATTACAGTTTATTACAATTTGATACAATCAAAATTTAAAATCTATGATAATCTTACAAAGCTTATTCGAGCACATGATTTATATACAGCAGGTTCATAAAATTAATATTGTATATGATTCATAATTATAAAATTCATAAGGCAACATATATAAGTATTCTATTTGTTTCTATAAATCAATTAAATGATTTTGATGCAGCACATTGCGTTAAGTATACCTTACACAGACAAAAATCAAAATGAAATTTTCCACATTATCACAACTAAAATAAGGCATATTGTTAATCATACGAAAGAGTTGTGATTGATCAGATTGAAAGACTATACTTATCACTACAAATTGAACATGAAAATCTCAACTAGTCAAATCAATCATCACTTCTTCAATTTTGGCATAATTATTTACCATCCATTATTGACATGAAAGATACATCTCAAGTTTGCTCATATACATCTGAGCCAGAAAAAAAAGTAGATGTTCAATGAAAGTCGGTTGCCCTTTTTGAGAAGGTGGTTTTGATCAAAGCTCCGTTGCATAAAACTTAGCACCGATTGTAACTTTGTAACATGGAAACCTTGATTTGATTGGATGTTGAGTGATGTTGCCATGGTAGTAAATACTGATGGCAAAGTTACGATCAGTAGTATTTTGTATGCAACAGGGCCCTGATCATTCATGCTATCATATCATGTTATATATTACACAGACAGGCTTTGTATCCTTGGGTATGTGTTGTTGAGTGAATCATACATATGTGAATGCGATTTATTCAACAATACAGCATAATATCGGCGAATCAGGATCTATCATTTATGGACTTAATGAATTCTTGGACAATTTTGATTAGTTAGATTTCTCAATGCACAAACCGTAAAGGAAAATATATGCCACCTAGAAATGAGCTATAATCTCAATAAAATCAATAAAATCACAAAACTTCTAGAGCATTTTGGTCTGAAAGGCAGATGATACATATTTATTGAAGTCATGGTATGAGATCATTTTATTAGGATATCAAATTATTCAATTCAAATGATTTTCTTATATTCTTTCATGTCCTATTTAAAATCTATAAAAATGAAAACCTAGATATTTTTACGCAGTAAAGTCTTAACATATGTAAAATAATCATATTGCTAGAAAAAATGAAAGAGTGAAGTAATAAGTTAGATTCAATATACAAACAATATTTAAAACAAGGATAATTTATATAATTAAATTAAGCCCCTGTAATGCACCCATACTTCTCTACTAATAAGAACAATTTCAATGCATAATATCAAGACTTCTCCGAGGAAAGTGCAAAGGAAAAAGAATACTGACATTTTTTTGGATAATCAAATTAGCACGATCATCATGTCATAATCCTGTCATTCTTTTTTCTTGATATTTGAAATCATCAGAATATTTCAACACAAAATTTGTACTTTTTTGTTTCCATTGAAAAAAAATATCCCAACACAGAATTCAATCATGGATTTTTATCATGTTTCAATGTTCAGTGTATTCTCATACTTTTTGCAATCTCCTGGAGGCTTCAGTCTATCTTTAAAATCACCTGAAAAAAAAAAACAATACCAATTTTTTTTGTGAGCAATTTCATGAAGAAGACTGGTCTTAGACAGCTAAATACAGAAGGAAAGAAGGGACTCGGAGATTTTGACATAAATATATACAAGGAGTTAAGCACCATATCCAAATTTTAATATCAACATAAAATTTGTTATTAACTTACGCCTGGGAGCATCAGAAAAAGAAGTACATTCAATACCTCCCAAGACTGAAAACTTAAAGTTAATTATTACATTAATATGAGAATTTGCTTTCGATTGCAAATTCTCTCAGTTCATATAGATAAATCTACATGATGTACGTCCTGTTTATGTATATCCTGCACGAAAAATTGTAAATGCATAATTGACAAAGATGACTTTTGAGAATGATATATGTATATGGAAAAGTGGAAGACAAAGGAATGAATTATTTTATCCATGAAGAAGACAATTGAAATCTCTATTCAAGGAAGACAGATTTAAATTCCTTGTAACTTGAATTTCATAAGCACCAAATATATACATACATATTGACTCCGTGTGACGAAAGATAAAGAAAACAGGCTCCATATTCTGAGTAATCGCGAAAATATAACTTTCAATTTGAATTTAGGAATAATCACATGATTCTTCATAGGAAATATACTCGGTCATCTGTGATATGTTGTAAAAATGGAACAGTATTAAACTTTTCATGAAAAATATAATGATGTTCTACACGAAGATGGAAAATGAGACTCAACACAAAATGAAAAACTCTGTTGACAACTTTTCTTTTTTTGCTGTATATTGTATGGGCCAAAAAATGTTAACATTTTTTTTGTGTTGAGTCTCTCTCTCTCTCTAAATATGTCAATATATATATGCTGGTAAAAGCCTCATAACAAATACTGTCTGTTATTCTCTCACATATTTCCTCAAAAAAGAGATGTTTAAATTATTTGATTTGTTTATTTTTGCTATTAAATTTGCTGATTTAAATCAATGTTGAAAAAAAAATTGAGGGCAAAGATGGAAATAAAATATATCTACCAAAACTAAACTATACAGGATCTATGATTTATGTACAGTTGAAAATATATAAATTTCTACATTCCATTACATACATTATTGTTTGTTACATGTACACAATACAAAGAAAATTGTACAACTTTACTCAGTCATCATTTCTAAATGTGTAAGTAATGGTAAGAAATGTTATAAATAGCAATTTAGTACATACATACAATTTATGTCTTATATACAAGCATAATGTGACCATCATCAGTTTGTATTCACAGAGACCTCTTGTGGTTTGCTGTGTGAAACGCATGGGACAAACCAAAGACCTTTACAAATTATTCTTGAAACAAAGAAGCAGATAATTCTACTGAGTTGATCAAGAGAAATGGAAAGACAAATTCTAATGCACTGCTGAAATAATGTTTTATTATAAGAAACCATCTATTCTATGTAGGAAAAATAAGGCACTATAAAGCTTAGATAAAATGGAAGTCCTTATGAAGGAAATAAAATAATAAACTGTCAAACCAAGCAATATTACCCAGTAATTGACTGTCCCATTGTATTACTAGTGCGTCATACAAAACACTTTTGTTTAACATTCTAATATTCTACTATACTCTTTTTGTTTGTTTATCTTGTCAATACCATAATGCTTAGAGTAAAGTGTTTATAAGTGTCTCCAACACTAGCTAACCAGTCTTTGAGTAATATGACTATAACCAATTGCATAGATCACCAATTGCCAGATAACCCGAATACAATGAGAGATCTACAAACGGAGGAGTGTCGGCGGAAATACTTTTCTTTTTAAATAATAGATGTTCCACGGTAAAGATATATACCAATCTCCATGTTTGACATGTGCTGCGAGTCTTCAATGCCAGTTTAACAAAGCTGCAGGGAAATTTTGAATTGCATGTGCTCCGACATATGCTCTTGTAACAACTGCTCCAGGTTTTATCTCACCAAAGACGTAGGGTTAAGGTTAGGGTTGCATTTGGTTTTAGGTTAGCTTTGGTGTTATGATTACAATGAAGGGTCAGGCAGAGTGTTTGGTCCATGGTTGAAGTTAGACATTCATTTTAATGTAGGATACTGACCGAGGAGATATGATTGCCTGAGCATGTGTCGCACAACCAATTTTTATTTACATCATTATTAAAACACACACTTTAATTGAAAAAAATCAATCCATGACATTTTTCAAAGTATCAAGCAGAAATCACTTTGTCTTACTGGTATGTGAATTGTATAATGTCACACTTTCTTCATTTACAAATTTATGACCACAATAAAACATATATTCACAGATCAATTGTAAAAAAAAGAATTACAAATATTGCATAATTTCTTTACATATATTCTTGGATTTGTACAGGATTGCTCTTGCAGGAAGACATAAAGTAAATGATTTTTCACAAACATGTACATCTCTGCAAAGTGCTGTTAATCAAAACTCAACAAGAAACCCACATAAGCAATCAATTTTCAATGGATAAAAAGGTATTGCTGTATAATTGTCTCTATTTTCAAACAATAATATGATAGCAAATGAGTTGGTTTTGTTCACGAGTAGTTTCTAATGTGACCACGTTTCTTCCTCAATTCATCTTAATTCATCTCTACTTGAGATTTTTGTGAAGACAATTTTAATGAACAATTTAGTTGGTATTCAGAAATAAAATGTGATAAATTATTAATAACATGAGTTATTCGATGGCAATAGAGTTGTGTATGGTCAAACTGACATATTTCTACATCTAATCATATAACATTTATGAGTTTAAATTCATAATCAAGTTGATTAATCATATGATGGTAAACTAATTACAATTACAATCATAATAATAGAGGGGAATTTCATAGGTCTTTTATGATTGTTTGCTTTCTCAGATATATTGCTAGGTACAATCCCGATGTATTCAATTTTTATTTTAGTGACAGAGAAGAATATTGGAGAGCGAATCCAACGTCATCCCTTTCAAACGGGTTAAAAGTGTGATGCACATTCCAAACACTACCGCAGAGATTCAAATAAGCTGCATAGCAACACACCCTCTGACTGAGATCACATCATACAATACAAATCAAAAGTAAAGGAAACATTTTCTGTTGAGAACCAGAAGGGCATTAACTCCATGTTTAAGGGTAAGAGTTAATGTCCTTCTTCCTTTCAGCAGATGATGAAGCTCCTGGAATACCATGACAAGGATCTAGTTATAAGGTTGATGATACTAGGTCCTGTTTGGTCAAAAATCCATCATGTCCATTTGAAGAAAAGAAGAAAAAAATCCTGAGAGCCATTGCAGATTTTTTATTTATTTTTGTATTTTTTTGTTTTGATGGGGGGGGGGGGGGTAAAACTGGTCCATGCTCTCTCCCTTTTTTTTCTTCACAGAACAAAAACCATTTGCCACCTGAATAATTACATTTTTGGGGAACCCCCCCCCCCCTTCATTTCGGGATCTGCCCCCGGCCCCCATTGCTGACCAAAAGGATAAATAAATCTTACAGCACTTAGATCAATAACCTTATAATCTTTGATGATTTCACAATCATGATTCCAGTATTCGAGTACATTTCAGAAAACAGTTGCCCCTTCAGCTGTGTAATTTGCCGAAAATGTGCCCCCTTTTAAAACAAAACCATTGATACGCCCCTGACTGAGAGGACATCTGTTCAAAGCCCCCACAGCATATCATTACCGCACTGTTTTATAAGCCCTCTTGAGAGTTGTCTGAGCATCCTTGAACCTTGGTCTGTCTTCATCCACCATCTTCCAGCAATTATCCATCAGTATCCTCACCTCCTCAGGGGTGATGTCAGGAGGAGGCATCCGGTAACCTAGCAACATGACAACAAAGGTTCCAAACTTTATACAATCATAGGCTTCAATTCGCAAAGAAGGTTTAGATTTAACCCATGGTTTAAAATAAGCGCAAAATAGGGGTGACACAAGTCAGAGGTCCAATATTAGACGCGTGCAAGGCAAGGTACGCTTATTTTGCGCTAATTTTTAAACCATGGGTTAAATCTAAACCTCCTTTGTGAGTTCGGGCCATAGTGTTTTATTAAAGCAAAAAGCAATAGTTGGTATAGTCTAAGTGTGTGCGCAGACGTACAACTTTAACTATCGTTTGAAAGGGGGGGGGGGGGGGTGTCAGGGGTAATTATGAGTTTCATTACGTGCATGGCCTATGAACAAGCTTTTCATTTCTAAAATACTTTCATTATAATACTTTTGCATTGGGTTCCAACAGAAAGACTTAACACTTTGGTATTCTGTGACAAAGTGAAACGTAAATTTAAAAAAAAAAGTGGATCATGCCACATATCTAAAAAGAACTTGAAGGCTGTTCACATGTCAAGGTAAACTGCATGGTAAACTGCTGTGGCTTATTGCAGCAGTTTTTTTTTCTTCTTTTCCTAATGACGTAAGCGTTATGTATTTCACATTTCTGTACATGTTATAAAATGAAGATAAGACCTTCTGTTACTAAAATCTATTTTTGTTTTCATTCTCACTTGACATCCACTTGCAAATTAAAGGAAAACAAAAATGCCACGGTCTCCCGCTTCGTCGAACCCTGAGAAACATTTGAGTATGTTTTTACAAACCTTGCTGTACTTTCTCCCTTGCTTCATTGTTTGTCATGCCTGGGTAAGGTGTACTGCCGTTAGAGAAGATCTCCCACAGTAGTATACCAAAGCTCCATACGTCGGACATTGATGTGTATTTACCTGGGAGAAACACAACACAAAACAAATCAGATTCAACACATGCGTCATTGATTTGACCAGTTTTACATTATGTTCAGAGTTCACAAAGATGAGAAAGAGTTTTCGACCTTACAAGATTCAACATAGGCCAACAGTTTGCAGGTGAGAAGAATCAGGGTAAAATGATACACAGAAATAGTGATTTCACAAATTGCTTTGAATGCAGCGCATTCTTTCTTTTTGTCCAGATTATAAGATTACTCCGACCTTAAGATCAATTTGAAAAGAGTAAATCATGAGTGCAATGAAACACATATGAATAAAATTAATAGTGATAAATTGCCCTGACAAATGTCTAATGCCCTTGCCCCTTGCCAGGAGTATGCAAACTTGATTTTTCTGGACTAAATTTACCAATGTCTTCCAGGCAAAATGGCCTCCAAGTAAATACAGGCTTTATGGGAAAGCTCTTGAACCCATACCAATATTATCCATATCACATCCATTACCCACTTCCGTTATCCCACCATCAATATTCTTTAATCTAAGGTGTACCGATTGTTTTGTTATGAATGTACTATTTTTAATGATTTTTAATACTATTGTATTTTGTGCAGTATCCTTGTGTTTAATTCAGCCGAAAGGCTGCCATGTACAATTTGTTTTTGTTATACCAAGATAAATAATATAAAAATAAATAAATAATAAAATAAATAAATATAAATATTAACCAAATGGTTCTCGAATTCAGTCAAAGGGAATAGGAGAATACAATGGCCATCAAATTAAACTGACCAAGGAATTCCTTGAATGCTGTGAGCGCTGAAAGCCGCTGCCTAGCAGAGCCGGGGTAATAGTTGAGCGCCCTGAGCACCATACATGGTGGATATGTGCGCTATATAAAAATCCAATATTATTATTATTATTATCAAAAACAAAGTTGAAATGACTTTTTATGATAAAAACTAAAATAACTTCTTCTGTGACACTTCAAAGACACCATGGCTTGGCTATCACTCTAGGGAGGTGTTTCACAAAGATCCTAAGTCAAACTTAACTCGTTGGACTTAAATATTATGGAGAGCCATTTGTAGCCTTAAAATAAAATATATTCAAATCAAAAGTATTTTAGACTTTTCATAAATTCGACATGAAGAACAAGAAATCTCCTTGATAAAAGAAAATATGAATGATTTCAATTAACATTTTATGCCTTTTAAAATAACTGTTACAAATAATTTCAAAGATGCTAACGGCTTTCCATAATTGTTAAGTCCAACTTAGAGATAAGTTCAACTTGAGATCTTTGTGAAACACCCTCCAGGGGGGCGTTTCACAAAACTTGTCATCAGTGACAAATGACAATTTGTGTTATAAGCTACTGAAATCCTTGCTTCTGATTGGTTATCAGCAGATTTGTTCCCCCCCCCCCCCCCCAAGGGTGCCAGCCATCCAGGGTAGGTGTGAACTCACCAAAGTTCATAGCCTCCGGAGCAGTCCACTTGATAGGTATCTGCCTCATAGCGCCCTCTCGTATCGTGTAGACATCATCTTCTCTCGACATACCAAAGTCACTAATCTTGATCACGTTCTTGTTTCCAACCAGGCAGTTTCGTGCGGCTAAATCTCTGTCAATCAAACCGCATACATGCAATCAAGATCATGAGTCTCAGACAATTGGGTTTTTTTCATACTGAAGGAAGCTATTCACAGGGTCTATATTTTTCTCACATATACTGAGATATACATGTAAATACGATCATTATATAGAAATATTTTCTTGACACTGAAGGAAACTATTTCACTGAGCCTGGCCTATTTTCTCTCATATACTTTTAATGACCCTGATGTACTACATAACGAGGAAATTAGTGAAAAGATTAAAGAATTGACAATGATATAAATATACTTTCACTACAACTTGATGCGCTACATTCAGTACTCTTTGAGCAAATTTCACAATTATTTTTATAATGTATATAACCACATTTTACATGTGTACAGTATGTGCACCATCTTCATATCTCAGAGAGCATTCCAATCTCATACACTCTACGTGAAACACTGACAAATATTTTCCAACAAATTGTCTTGTCAGTTCCTCAATCCATCCAGGGTACATAACACAACAATCTCTGAGTAATTTCACAATCATTATCCCAGTATATGAACACAATTCATTTACAGTACATGTATGTGTATAAAATGTGCAGGTCTCCATATCCCAGAGAATATTCCAATCCCATTTATTCAACAAGAGAGACCTCTTTTGTCAGTTCCTCAATCCCTCAAGGATAAAAAGCAGATACATAGCTCTAAGAATGATTTAATATAAATATTATTATATTATACTGTTATAACTTTCAGAAGATGATTCCATCTATTCACCTTTAACTTCATTCTTACAGATGAAGCAGAAGACCAAGTTCAATCTTGTCTAAAAAATGACAAGCTTAGCTATTACTTTCTCAAGTTAAGCACTTTGTAAACATATCTTTTGCAAATTATGCTCTCTAAGATAGGTAGAATGATATCCAGAGAAAGAACAATTGGGGTTGGGATATGAACCCAAGGGGTGTTTCACAAAGATCCTAAGTCGAACTTAAGTCGAACTTAAGATCCTAAGTTGAACTTAAGTTGGACTTAAAAATTAAGGAGAGCCATTATTTTATAGCCCTAAAATAAATGTATTCATAAGCGAAAATTCAAGTATTTTAGAATTTTAAAAAAATTCCACATCGAGAACATGAATTCTCCTTGATAATAGAAAATATGAATGATTTGAGTCCACATTTTATGCCTTCTAAAATAACTTTTACAAAATATTTTCATAGATGCTAACGGCTTTCCATAATTGTTAAGTCCAACTTAGAGATAAGTTCAACTTAGGATCTTTGTGAAACACCCCCCAAGACCCTGGTCCAACCACTGGACCCTAGCAGGTGCATGGGTTGCACTGACCTGTGTATACATTGCTTGGATTCAAGGTAAGCCATCCCAGAGGCAGCATCCTCACCCATCTTGACCCTCTGCTTGGTGGACAATTCATTCTGATCCGTCCTTAGGAAGGACAGCAGATCACCACCTGGGTATCATCGGGAGAGAGAGAGAAAAGAGCAAATGGAGTAAGATTACAGAGAGGATACAACATTTTGTAATATTCCAAGAATGGTAGGCAGATTTCACCTTGTTTGGGTTGTTATTAACTCATTGTAAATGTATGAGTTTCATAGGATGATGTGTTGTTTGACAGAAAAGAAAAGATTGCAGTTAGATTGAGGTAGTGGCAATTCAACATTTGTTCAGATAAATATCATCAAAGACAGAGGGGCAGTGCTTGGGTTGGGATTGAGTTTTAGGTAAGGTTTTGGGCAACCCTGTAATCGATCATCGGTTTTTCGAACCGACTGAAATAAGACGGGATCTGATGTGATTATCAAGAAACCAAAAAAGCCCCAATTTTTTTTTGGCATTTTTGTGTGTGGCTTTTGGGGCTTTTTTGGCTTTTTGTTAACCAGATCAGATCGCGTCTTTTTTCAGTGTTCGAAAATACTTTCATTTTATTACGAGGCACAGTTGAAGTGCTTGTGAACTAAGTTAGACCTAGTAACAATGTTATTTTTAAAACTAAAGATGACAGATTTTTTAATTTTCCAGAATTTTTTTTTGTCTTCGAAATAAATGAAGACATGTACATCATTGAAAATGGTCATGGAAATTTACATTATCCTGCTCTGGAAAGTCATGCAAAGTCAGGGAATTTTAAAAATGTGAAAGTGTATGAACCCTGATTCAACTTACAGGGTTAGGTTTGGGTTAGGGTTCAGGTATGGTGTTGGGTTCAACATTGAAGTTTGGAATTTGGATAGTGTGCATTGAAATGTTAAAGAAGGAGGAGGAGAAGGAGAAGGATGAAGAGGAAGAAGAGGAAAAAGAGGAGAAGCATGGAGTGGAGAAAGGGAAGAGGAGGAGAGAGAGAAAACACATTACCAGGAACAAGCTCCATGACAATATAGATGGGATGCTTATCAGTACAGACTCCAATAAGCTTCACGATGTTGGCGTGGTCGTACTGTTTAAGGATGTTAGCCTCTTGGAGGAACTTTCTCCTGGTTGCCGCATCAACCGTCTCCTTGCATGTTTTGACTGCCACTGCAAGCTGTGTCCTCTTTATCCTACCTCGATGGACGTCACCAAAATGACCCTTTAAAGACAGGATGAGAATGAGGAAGAATATGAATCGATCGGTCACTGGCCAAAGAAAACAAAACTTGCAAACTTAAAGTATTTCAACTAGCATTAAGAACAACAAGAGATGGATATGTCTTTCAGATACCACAGCAACAGTTTGAATGGACTCTTTATATATTTCACCATACAGGTATGTCTTATTGGTTTAAAGCCACATCAATTAACATTGTTGCCTAAACCCTGTCTACAGTCTCCCAATGTAACTTGAAGCATCTCAAGGGTACACAAAGAATCTGTACGGGAAGTCAAGGTGCTTATACACCCTCCCCCCTTGAATTGAATATATTGAATTTTGTTTGAAATTTTGATTACACCCTTTAAGAGCTGAATTAGTCATGAAGAAAATAAATTCTGTATCAAATGTGTTATCACCAAAGACAACAATATCATCATCAGCAGCTGCCTCATCATCACTGTTTATATCTTTTATCATCAATAATCTTATTATCTTCATCTGTAGATTTACCCCTATTCCATCATCCCTTGCACACCACAAGATACCCCAACACCAGAACATTTTGCTCTCATTCAACGTTCATGGATTGTGCAAGTAGTTCAGATTTATGACAGTGTCATGCCGTGAAATAATTGAATCCCAGTAGATAGAACATTACACTTTTGCCCTTCCCAAATATTTTTGTAGAGAAAATTGGCCATCCTGAACGACTTGCAAAAGTTTCATGTCTCTAAATGTTCAGGTTATACTCACTGCTCCTAACTTCTCCTCGAGATCTATCTCCTCATGTCTGAGATCATGTTCGTTTCTGACCCGACACACTGGCTTGAGGAGGATGGCTTGTGATGCCTTGGTAACAGGTTGTCTGCTGTTCAGCTGGAAACGGATCAGTTCTCCCACAGTCGGGAAAGCATCACCTTCTAATCGATACATATTCTGCATGACAGAGAAGAGAATCACAAGTGCCAAATGTTATAGTGCTAAACTCATTTACAATGAACTCTTTGATTGTCCCCATTCATTTAACGGGGCGTTGTGGCGTGCGCCTGTAATCCAGCTAACAATGGAAGATACAAACTGATTCAGCCGAGGACAAAGGTTCGAAACTTGAGTCACGTCTTTTGGATGGTGACGTTAAAGGTCTGTCCCCAGACGTAAATAATCACATCTGATTGATACACGTCTGTAAAAACCCAATTACACACACACGCATTTAACTTTGTTGCACTTAATAAAACAGAAAAGCTTGGGGGAATTGAAGTTTTAGATGATGAATGGTAGACTTACACTGTCGTTGTCCTTATTTAATGATCTACTTACCTCATCATTTATCTGGATAGGGAAGTGTCGGACTTTACTAGCATGCTTGGCCGATAGGACATAGCGCCCCCAGGCATCGCTCTTCTCTCTCACAACAAAGTCCCCATCATTGACCAGCAAGGCTTCAGTCTCTTTCCTTGGTAATGCCCCATGGTAGAACTCTTCCTCCTCAAGACGAAGCTCTGTAGGTTGGTTGTTGCTTGGCTAGATTTAGCAAAAACATACAAACATTATCGTTTGTGTCAAACAATATATATTCTTCATTCCAAGAATTTGTTAAGATTGCAAAAGGAACATTTCTCAGGAAAACTACATTATTGATCTGTGCAGTCCCATAAACCCTATACATTACTTTTATTCTGTAGAATTTCTCCACTACTAGAAATGAGAATAAAGTGATAAAATATGTATCCTACCTATCTTGACATCACACAAGGAAAATCTTGGTTCAAGGTTACTGGTAGAAGTACCATTTTCATTGATTTTCAAATATTGATCTCATGAGCATAAATACTCATAATCACAAGGTTTTAATCACACAACTTTGGTTTCATATGTAAAACATGTTAGCTTTTTTTATTCGGGTGGGGGGGGGGGGGGGCTGCGATAAAATAAAAATGTTGGCATGAGTTACGAGTAAAGGCACTTTAATTTTGTTTAATCCATTTATAAACAGAAGTAAAATGCCTGGTCACCATATTCCCGACACCATGTGGTTCCATTCCTCTATATAATAACGCTGATCAATACAGATCATGTAGCACCACATGCTATATGCTATACCAATGAAGATAGAGAAATGCTATTATTGTCCAGACATGCAGATGGAAAACATGCAATACTGTCTTTGACCAACATGTTGATGACTTGAGGATGACGATGGTGATGATAATGATGATTAAGATCATAAGATGATGATTTTATTGTTGGTGATGATTATTAAAGAAGCTAGGCGAAGAAATTTCACATAATCACTCAAAATGGGCAAATTATGCATGTCCGGATAGCGTAGACCAATTTGAACACACACATTCTGCTCTAAAGTCTTGTAAATATAAATGAAACGCGGTAAGAAGCTTTTTCCAAGAACCTCCTCAAACTTCTATTCCTGGCTTGAACAGTTTGTTCGCGCAGTAGGCCGATTATGACGCCACTGGTTGGGCACGATCGCAATTCTAGGCCTCGAGCTCGCCTCTCGCACAGCTCGCGTGCGGTGTTTTGCGTGGGCCTTTACGTATACATTATCCAGACTTTGCATGCTTCACATCCTGACCAGAAAGTGGAATAACAATCTCTAGAAATCATGTAATTACATATAATATTAAGCAAATTTAGGTTATATAATACGAGGGGTGAATCTTGCAATTTGATTTGTCCAAATACCCTTCCGTTCTGTGTAATTTGCTGAGATGTTTTGCATTTGTTCGGTCATCATGCCTTGCCCTTGGCGTGATAGTGATTGCTGTTGATTATATACGGAGACAATAATGATGAGTGAATCGCGAGCTTCCCTTGCATGTTTATGTCCTGCAGCTGCAGTTCTATTTGTAATTGATTTTCGCCAAATATAACCTCACATCTGATCGTCTTTGTTTTGTTATCCGTGAAATTTGCTAAAGAGCCCTACACATCCCGACAAATTCGAAAATGTCTCAACCAGTCACCCCAGTGACAATTAAGGTGCATGATCTGACAGATCGATCGCCAGTTGAGCGGGGCCGGGGGAGCTGAGCGGCAGCTGGCAGCTCAGCCAGCGCAGCTCGCGCTGATATACTATCACTGGACTTGCACCAGCATCGACGCCGTCTTCTCCGAATTGTTCTCTTTTTTCCATCTCTCCTACACCCCCATTATCATCATCGTCACTATCAGTACCACTGTCACTAGTTGTGGAGCTGTGCCCATCAAATTCGAATTCTAAATCGAGTAAAACATCTTCTTCGAGCTCGGACATTTTGATCAGATATTTAGCGTTCGAGTGGCGTTTGTAACGTATAATGCATGCAGGCGAGAGTTGTGTGAGAGCTCTTGGGAGCACTCTCGCGCTCATGTGCCCAACCTCCTACGTCACAAATCGTACGTCACAATAGCGGGCCGATCGAGGGCGGAATAATCGGGTAGTAATTTCACCACTTTTAATAGCAGATAAGTCAATTCTGTAACAATTTTTGACAACTAAATATTAACCATTAGAAAGATTGTAACATTAACTTTGTAATGATACCAACATTATTAAGATTAAAAGCCTTTTGAAACCTCCGCCTAGCTTCTTTAAAGATATTAAGGGTACTGGTGATGACAATCAATGATTATTCTATTGCTATTGATGATGCTGTTGTTGTTGACAATGATGATGACGAAAATGATGGATAAAGTATGAAGGTATTGGGGATGATAACTAAGATAATGATGGTGGTGATGACGATAATGACAACAATGATGAAGGTGATAACTCTAACAATGATGATGATGATGATGATGATGATGATGATGATGATGATGATGATGATGATGATGATGATGATGATGTTAAAGATCACAAGGAGTAGTAGATGTATGTTTATAATTACAATACCTATGATTACGTGTTTATCAATGAGGTGATGATTATGATAACATGATCAAGATTTTCTTAATGTTTCTCTTGATGATTATGATGATGAAGATGAAGATGACTATAAAGATCATATTGAATACAATGGTGATGACCAATTCTATAGACACAAACAGACAGACAGGCAAAGATGCACCCATCACAGAGATTGGATATCCCTTAACATACCATGGCCGTGCTCATCCTTTTCTCTTTCTGTATTAAAATGATACGGACATGCTTAATGCCCTACTTGTTATATTACTGGTATACATTCCGGTGATATATAAGCTTGTCATCACTGTTTGATGTTGCACAAATATATCATATCTTTTCTTTTCTATATTTGTACAATTTTATACCATAATTATCTGCTTTAAAATACATGTATTAGTTTAAAAATGTTAATATCCAATTTAAGTTTCTTTTTTGTGTGCATGACATACAAAATTTACAATGTACTATAAAAATGAGAATTTAAGAATAAAAAATCATATATTATATTATGACCGTTCAAATAAACTCCACTGTGCACCACAACGTACCATACATACATGAAATGACAAGTAAGTCTCTGAATAGTACATTTCACATCAAGAAGCTAAGATATTTGAAAACTTACTTTTTCAAGATTTCATTTCAATCAAAGCAAATCTAATAATCATGCACATGATCCTTCAAACATATGGAAAACTTACGCGCATCTGCTCTGCGCCTCGTCGCTTATCCTGTTAAGCACGGGGAACGTACACCAAAAAAGCCATGTTTTTATATAATTGCTGGTATTACGGGAAAATGGAAATTAAAAAAAAATAATCTTCAGATGGTTTCTTATAATTTGAAATGTCGTCTTAAAAATGATAATAAATTTGGGATTATTCTTTCAGGGGAAACGGATGCCATTTTCCCCTAAAAGTTTTGACTTTTTCAGCCTGCCTATGGAGATTGCACTGTTTTTCCCCTTTTTTGTCGGGTTTCGCTCAGTCAACCAGTCGCCAAATCTTACACGAGTGACGTATAAAAAATATTTGGACGGATTCAGAAACCTTGACATCCCACCTTTACGTTGGTATAACAATTGTTTTCATTTGTGGAGGGGAAACGGGTGCCATTTTCCAACCAATAAAAAGTAGTTTTTCATAGTAAACCAAGGTGACTGGGATAGTGTAGCGCTATAGCTACTCACAACGAGTGCGCCCGTACAATGCACAGTTATAGCTTCCGTGCAATCGCTGTACAGGTCAGTGTGTGTATTTAACGCAGTGCGTACAGAGTGTGTGCGTTGCGCTCAAAATCTCGGAGACCGCATCATGTCTATATGCGCACCCGAATGGGTCATTGCACTCCAACTAGAGGGAAGTCAGTATAATCATTGGCAGAGGGAATGAGTTCGATTTCGTCTACGTACGTGTGATGGCAAGCCTCTGCTGGTGTAGTCTACCGTAATTTTGCATGTATTTAACTAGGTGAGTTTCATTTCTAATTCTAGTTTGTTAGTGTTAGTAAGTAGTCAACGAGAGCAAGCGCTCGCACCCCCGCTTTGTCGCATTGGACTAGTCTGATCAGTGTACTTTCACGCAAGAGTGCACTTGAGCGCTCTCTCTTCGTGAAAGCGGTTGTTTAGTGCCGTATTCTTTTATGCGCGTTAAGGGCTAAAAGTTTTCCATATGCAAGGAAGAAAGTCTTGTCATTCAAGTTTTCCAATTTATTCCCATAACCAATGCTTCGTTATTATGATCATGCTTAGGTTACCTTCACACTCACAGCCATCATGGACTGATTAGTCTGTCTTCTGTACCATAACCATGGTTCCCGCTGAATAGTATGATTAGTGTGAACATTATATACAGAAAACTTATAGGGTCTTTCACATCATGGATTGATCACACCATAACCATGGTTCCCGCTGAATAGTATGATTAGTGTGAACAATATATACAGAAAACAAATAGGGTCGTTCACATCATAGACTGATCACACCATAACCATGGTTCTCTCTGAATGTTATGATTAGTGTGAACAAAACATAGGAAAATCTAATAGGGTTGTTCACATCATGGACTGACTAGTCCGCCTTCTATATCATTCATAACCATAGTTCTCTCTGCATAGTACATGTATGATTAGTGTGAACACTTAATACAGAAAACTATTAGGGTTGTTTGCACCTAAATGTTAATCATGCTTTACTGGTACCAATTATTAGTACTACATAATCAGCATAATGAACTTAATTTTAACTCTTTTTTTTTTTCTAATGATATTGTTAGAAGTTTAAGACTAGCAATATTGATGCAGATTGATCACAAGTCCTGCAATCAATCACAGACTCCAAGCTCTTTAGTACAAAGTTAAGATTGATATCAATTTCGATCAATTTGAATCAATCCAATCACTTCATTAGATGGGCCCCCGGTCTCTTGAAATGCAAATCCTCTTACCAGAATACAAAATTAACTTCACTTGAAAATGAAGAAGATGAAATGGCTCAGAATCTTACCTCATGTGAACTGTCATGTCCTGCTCTCACTTTGAAGATCTTAGTCATCTTATTAGCCATGTTCGATCTCTTACTTTTCTGTTCTGTTGTCGAGTCTGTGCTCTGGTAAATGACAAATAGATTAATTAATAATTTACAAATCATCTGGGTCTAAATCTATCAATTTCATTAATAACATAAGGACAAATCTTTGACTTTGAAAGTACACCTCATGTAAGATAAAGTGTGTTTCACATTTCTGTATCTTACAACACTAAAGTGAGTTAAAATCTGGGCCTTTATTTATTTTTTTATTTTTTTATTTATGCATGTTCACAATTTCACAATTCATTGAAGTTAACATCACATGAAAAATTAATATAATATAACAAATCATTTTCAATTTTACAATCCATTTGAATTAACTTCACGTGAAAAAGTATATAACATTGTTTTATCAAAGACAAGTTGCAACTAATATACAGTTTGAAGAATGAACACACAAAGGTGATGAAACATAAGCAAATAGAGCTTGAATCGTTACAACACCTTTCAAATATATAATATATGACAAGTTAAATTATTGATACAGCTATACCCCCCCCCCTTCTTTCCTTCTTACCGGTACTATTCATTCACATGTAAAATGATCAAATCACTGACGAGAATCAGCAGACTGCTGGTGTAACATTGACAATTACTTCCAAAATAGCACCAAGTCCACCAGATATATAAAGGAAGGCCATACATACACTGTGGTACACGTATAGTCTCTGAATGCAACACATCCTGGGGAAATACATTCTTATCAAATTACGATCCTAGTCTACCATATCATCATACTGCATCAGAAACAGCACTGGCTACGTCAAAGGTCTGAAGACGCTTGCAGTAGAGCAAGCGATTAATCTTTCCAAAACAGGTAATTGTGTACTGATTGTGAAGAAAAAATAAATTTCATTGTATTTTTGTTCTTCAAGTGTTCTCTCCCACCCCCCTTTTTTATATGTGAAAGGCAGTTTCCACATCAAACCTGAACATGACTTTGAAGGTAAAGACCAGTTTTGGAAACGCCCCTCTCTCAAAAAATGAAATGGAAGCTCTTATTACCAATCATGTGAAAGAATATGTTTTGACTAAATTCATGATTTTACAAACTTTGCAGAGAAACCATCTACTAATTGATATATTTGGTGAATTATTATATCTATTTGGACCTGATATATATAACGCACATGAGCATAGTCCCATATACATCTTTCTGTGTACAGTGCTTGTAACTTTACCAAGACTGGGCCAAATTTCTTATCATTTTGATGATTCCAGGGGGGTGTTTCATAAAGCTGTTCGTAAGTTACGCACGACTTTACGCACGACTGGAACATGTTCTTGGGTGCTAATCAGATTCTTAATCATTTATATGTAGCACAAGAACATATCACCAGTCGTGCGTAAAGTCGTGCATAACTTACGAACAGCTTTATGAAACACCCCCCAGAACCTTTGTAGTACACACCAATACTTATATGCTAGGTGATCAACGTTTTCTGATCGATTCCACAACGTTTCTTTCACAATGCAATCGCATGACCATAACTGGTCTTTATCTTTAAAGTAGCATTGACAAATAGGAGAATGGCTGGCTGACTTACTGAGTTTAGCGGGTTAGGGCTCTGTATGGTTCTAGTGGAGAGGGTTCCGGTACCTCCTCCTTCTGGGAAGATGATGCCGAGCGGTAGGTTGTCCTCGTCCCCCATCTCACTCAGCTTAACATCGAGCATTGAGTACTGAGTAGAAAGCTTGGCTTCTTGACATCGCAGCTCCTGGATCTCTCGACTCGCATCCCGGTACTGCTTCTGTTTGGATAACAGACTAGGAAAGGGTGAAAACACTGGGGTAAGTTTTACACATAGGTGACAGGGTGATTTTGTTTTTTGGTCATCTGAATTAGAATTATAATTCCATATGATCTAGTAAATTCTTTTCAATCAGAACAACCGTTGAGATACCCTGTTTGCAGGCTCAAAACCCTTGTCAGATGTTGTGCGTAACGCACTGTGTCTAAGCTGACAGCTTACTGCATAGGCACATGGACTTCAATATAACACCATATCAGAGACACTGATAACACGTAGGGCCATGGCATCTCAGATTTAACAGCGTTAAACGGTGCCTTTAAGGATATAGTGCTCTGACAGGTATTTGAACCCTGTATCTGTACCCTGTAAGGTACATGTACACTGTTTATGCCTGATAAAAGACTGTATTTTTGCACTGAGAAACTTGAAGAACGCATTCGTGCGATTTTCACAATAACACAAACCTTTAAGCATTCTCAAGCCAGGAAAATCTACATGTAAATGCACAATGTAAACTCGCAGTTTCTGTGTAATATTTAGAGACCTATCTTGTACTCTGGTTTTTAGACACATGCTCCTTTTGAAAATTGCTTAGTTGTAATTCCTTACACTACCAAATTCCTAATTTTCACCCTTGACCCAACACTAACCGTAATCCTAAAGCTAAAACCAAATAGCAACCCTAACCCTCAACTTTGGACATATAATAAAGCCTGGAGCAATTAATGCTGCATCGTATGTTGGACACCTCTACTTCTAGCTCCAATCATTGTGTCATGCAGCATTACTCTGATCCATTTACAATCATCTCTTCTCATATCAAGGCAAATAAATCATCTCTTCTCATATCAAGGCAAATAAATAATCATTGCATGCAGGGCTTCCTAAAAGGCACCAAAGCCTCTTAAAGGATGTATTGGAAGGAAGAGTGGAAGGAAGTAGACCTAGAGGGAGACCCAGAATCAACTGGGAAGAGAATGTGAAGAACTGGAGTGGACTAAAACTGCAAGAGTGCACCAGAATGGCAGAAGATAGAGTGAAATGGAGAGATGTTGCAATCAACCTCCGAACCGGGAGAAGATACTTAGATAGATAGCATGCAGGGCTTCCTAACACAAAGATATGCAATCAATCCCAAATTTGAAACAGCCATTCTGATTGGTTCATGGTCAACTTTTTTTAACAAGACGTGCATGCAACAATGATTTTGATTCGCCATTACCCTTTTTGTCATTGATCACAAATGTTGTGTAAATGCATTCCAGGTCTGACATTATTGTTCCGAAACTCTTTGTTCCTTTTTGAAGATATGTCATGAACAGCTCCAGTTAACTTTTTTTCACACTAGCAATGCCTCTGGAATGCTGTACTCCACCTTATTGGCAATCTGAGGATCAAGTTGTTGGCTGCTCAGACTTCAATGATATTCAGTAGGTTTGCGGTTGCACCATGTGTGTGAGAGAGAGAGAGGTTTCAGGAGTCCTGAAAAGGACTCTGACTCGGTAATCTTTCTTGGAGGAGTGTAGTCCTGAAAAGGACTGTTTGTTATCTTTCTTGGCATATAGTTCTCAGGAGAACTATAGCGCTTGGAGAGGATGAGTGGCTCGACGTTTCGAACAGGTTGACTATCCGTCGTCAGGAGTGGGGAATAGCTGGCGTGCGTGAGCTAAGTCACCGGTGTGCGGACGTCAGGGAAAAATAGGTGACCGTATGTCGGCTTGAGTCATCGGGGAGTGGGCATGGATGGTCGGCTGGTAATTCGTCTGACTATCCGTCTGGGCTGGAGTCTCCGGATTGCGGACTTAGGAGAGTTTCGAGTCGATGAGTGGGGTGTGTTGTCGGCGAGACGCTGTGTGTGTCCCCGAGTAGGCGGCGTTGTAGTCTGTTGTCGTCTGCTGTGCATTGTAGCTGTGAGGCTGGTGGCTGATTTGAGGGTTCGGCGGGTGGCGGTGGTTGATGTACGGGTGTCTGTCGGGGTGCTGAGGGCGGTACTGGAGGCGGTGCTGGAGGCGGTGCTGGAGGCGGTGGTGGAGGAGGAGTGACCGGGTACTTGTTGATGAGAGGTTTCCAGATGTCGTTGATGTATAGTCCTGAGTCTTGGGGCACGGTGTTGTGGCGGTGAATTTCGATGGCTTCTCGGATTCGGCGTGTATGCCAGTGTTTCATTATGGAGATGAGATGACTGTTATCCCATTCGATGGTGTGTTCGTGTTGCTGGGCGTGTTTGACGATGGCGGACTTATCCCAATCGCTGAGTCTGAAGCTGGTTCTGTGCTCCTTGAGTCTTGTTTCCAGATTTCTCCCCGTTTCACCAATGTAGACTTTTCCACATTCGCATGGTATTTTGTAGACTCCAGCTTTCTTGTGGTTTGGATGCTTGTCTTTGTGGGAGTAGAGTATCGAATGGACTTTGTTGGAGGAACTGTGTCGATGAGGAACTTTGTTGGAGGAACTGTGTCGATGATATTGTATTAAAGGGATAGTTGATCGAGTTCTGTTGCAGAGGGCACTACACAATTTTTTTTGTGTGAGATAATGAAAAACTGAGTGTCAAATTTGAAAGAACATACAATTTAAATGACAAAATCATCTTTGTTTGATCAAAATCGGTTTAGAGATGGCTGAATTATCCATAATACTTAATTGTGTACCAACACAAATATTAGATTACTTGAACCAGCCGTTGAAAAAGCGAAATAGCGCCTTGTACGTTGTATTCCAGCCAATGCCGATGTTGGCTTTTTCGTGTTGGTTATAATACGCACGTTCAGCCGGCCCACGTATTGTTATTATCAATTCATTAATTAATTAACGGTCATCGTTTAAAAAAAAAAAGTACCGTAATTAACGGTGTATTAACCGCACCTTTTTGCCGCCGAAAAAAACTCAAAGTCGGGGGTGCGGCTTATACACGGTACACCAAAAAAAAAAAAAAAAAAAAGTTTCGATTTATGCCCCTTCACCTGGCGCTATGCCTGGCAATGTCTCCCAGCTCGGTATTCGGTGTGTTGACTCACCACTCTGAAACTAGAACAACACTCAAATTTGTCTGTCATCTTGGTTTGAAAGTAATCTTTCTGATAGATCTCAATATGTAGTTTATAGTAATAATTCCTCCAATTTTTCTTCTATTACATTTTTTTTTTTTTTTTTTTAAAAGGGCGAAAAAGAGGGGTGCGGTTAATACACGAGGGCGGTTTATACAACGTTAATTACGGTAGAGCTAAATTGGTATGATCGTATTGGCTAAATATACATCTTGGGGTCTAAAATTACCTTTATAGCAATTTTAGGTTCTAAAAGGGCGCTAAAAATAAAAATGTCATAAATAAGAGCAATAACCATGCACTTTGAAGGCATTTGCAGTCTTAAACAAGAACTCTACTATCCCTCATTCACAGATTGCCCCCCTTCTGTTTATATGGAAAGTGAATTGGAAATCATTATTGTAGGTCAGTCGTCGTCACTGATTTGTGCTCATAAGTCTCCTTCATCGATTTTACTAATACTGACTCATATGGATCGCTCAGTGAGTAATTTTTTTTATAGATCGGACATCAACAACAATAACATCCAGGAGTCAATGATTTCACTTCTTCAATGTGACATCTGCTCAAAATCCATGTGGCCAGGTCATGGTCATCCAGCTGTGATCGACCACTCAAATTATTGTTATTGTTGGGGTCTGACCAAGCCTTACGAATCAGAAGGGCATTGAATCTGAATGCTTTGTACTTCTGCTTTCCTAGTGGACGATGCAATTTGTCATGCTATAATACAACAATAATGAAGTCCGTCATACACAAGACCATGCTATATAGGAGCAAGATACCATCAAAAAAAGACTCAAGGTCATTCTCAAGGTCATACTTTCTATGGTGCTGTTCCACTTGAATCCTCATTAACGCTGAATAACCGGCATGTCTGCAGCATGAGAATTTAAAAAGTGTAAACGCATCCTCAATTCAGTGTATAATTTTCAATGCAAAGTAGTGGCCATGTTCACTTTCTCTTTTAACTCTCATGCAACAGCAACAGCAGCAGCTAGCTTGGATTCTGTTTAGATTTTGAAGCTACAGCAAGAAGCAGAATTTGGGATATATATACTGTTCCATTCTTGTCAGGCATATTTATAAAACAAAACTGAAATATGAATTAATGTTTTCAATTCTTTTAGTGTTCGACAATACCTTGCTCCTAGATATATGCATCCCCACATTTATGTACAGCTAGCGAAGCCTTGCACTTTCATTGCCATGCATTGAACAATATTCACATTATACACAATGCAATACAGAAAAACAGCCTACATTTCATGCAAATTTTGTTTCACAAAAATTTGAATACAGAAAATAAAATAAAAGACATTACAAATGGGTGCCTTCTTACTTATCAAATCCCTGTTTTTGTATCAAAATAAATTAAACCTTCAATGAAGTCACTTCAGATAGGCTTTTGCAATGACAGGCAAGAATAAATAATGCCCCCAGCACCTAGATTGCAGAACTTGTATTACCACTTAAAATTTGGGGCACAGTCCAGCTATACAGGACAAAAGTAGTCTCCTTCCGCATTAATAGCAAGTCTCTTCAGTCAAACATCTTTTCACTATGCACTATCGGCACTCAGCACCATATGCAATATGTCCCATGTCTTGGAAGGGGTTGTACGACACTTTACTCCTGCAACAACTGCTCCATGCCAAATTGCCAATCTACTACACTAATTCCATTCTTAACTTCACTCCTAGATCCAACACAATACCCCACCCTGACCCTAAACCTATTAAAGCCCCACTGCACTACGTATAGCTAGTTGCACCCTCTATATAGCAAACAATGCCTACCGGTAATCAAAATAATCATAAAAATCTCATGCACATCTCATGGTCATTAACATCTCCACTGCAATCCAATATCCATTCAGCTTCTAGAGCTCTATCACAATATATCTTAATGTCTCTTTGGAATTTCATAAACTACATGAAACTCATTTATATATCAATTATCTGCATTTGACTCAAATTTTCCAATAATTTCCATGATCCTTCTAACTTAAATGATCTAGAAATATATTTTTCCATAAGAAAAAGAAATCCCCTTTTTCAAACACAAGAAGATACATCATAATCATCAAGAAAAAAATTATTTTTCTTTTGATAACATCTTGACATACATACAAATAATATTTTTGTTTTTGATTTTCATTGCTACTTTTTGTGAATTACCCAAATTGCAAATCGCTAACATCATAAAGTGATGATGGAATAAGATTTCAAATTAAATTATTAAAACTGAGATTTAAACCAAAGAAAGTTGACAGAAGAATTTGTGAAAGACATAGCACCTAAGACAACTTTCAATAGTATTTCTAGTGATGATAAGACTCACTCTAGTATAGCACCCTCTTCTTTTGGTGATGGTGGGATAGTGCGTATCTCCTCATCAAGGTTCTTGAGTTCCTGTTTCTTTGCCGTCAGTCTGTCTCTAGTGTTCTTCAGCTGCTCATCTAACGACGAGTGCCTGGAAAATAATGTCACCACAAAAAAAAATAAGACAAATTGGTTGACAAATATAGGTGTCTAAGGGCAAATCCCCTCCCCACCCCCCAACAATAACAACAATTGTTCAAACAAGACCATTTACATAAATTCAGTGTGGAGGCTTTGACATTTGACAACATGCTGAATGGCACTTTTCAATATTTTTACAGTATTTTCTATATTCAGTATAATACATTCTTATAGACTTTCATCAAAAGCGTGGAATCACCAAAAGTAATGACATTGATCTTTACTCTTTTGAAAAAACATCTCAGTATGAATTTCCTATGACATCTTCAATTTGTGCCCATTCTGAGGCTAAATATATTTTTTCCCCAACTGGTTTTTGATGTTCTTTGTGTTCCTTCTGCCCTCTATAATCAAAGGAAATTTTACAACAGTGATAACCATTGAAAAACATGATTTTCAAATATGATATACAGTTTTATGAAATAGGTACAAGTAGTGCAAGGAGTGATTGTGGACTCCTATGAAAAACATCATCTATGTTGATAAGGGTGTTCCATCCCACACATGGAAATAAAGAAATATAACATCTTGCAAACTCCAGTGGTTACCTATGAGAGCCACGAGGGCGTTAACTAAACATAACATGTTAAGAGTTTAATAACGCCCTAGGGGCTCTCAACAGACAACACTATACTTGGGTTTTAAGTCTCACTGGCTTTAAAGTTGAAGCCAGTGAGACTTAAAGGTATTGCAAAGTTTTGGTATTGGGTCATGAATTTGGTTTGAATGCACATATTGGAAGCATATGCAATTTTACAATATTCAATGATCGTTGTCGCGGTTGAAATCGAGTCTAAAGTGATGAAATTGTAAATAATAAACTCTTTATGTTGTATAGCTCCCTTTCAAGACTAATATCACATACATGACATATTCATAATTCCTGGAAAGTACTACCCAATTTGATGTTGGCTGCAATAGTGTCTTTAACTCTTTATATGACACACAAATAATCTCCCTGTATCAGGTAGTTTCTATTATGGGAGAGATATTAATACCAAAAGCTTCAAGATCATTTACCGTAAACATTTCCAGTGCACAATTAATCTATACTGGTGATAAAGGACTGTCATGTAGCTAAAACAAGACTCGAAATGTTAATTTGCAAAGTCATTGTGTTGCACAAAGCTATTCTTGCTAATTTCATCAATAAGTGCCCATTGTTTTGTGCATAATTGCACATGTGGCACACGAGCGTCAATGCAGAGAGAGAGAGAGAGAGGCGAAGAAAGCAAGCGGAATGTTGACTTACGAATGTTGAATGGCTTCAATGGTGAGGGTGTCAAGTACTATAGTGTTTTCTTTGAGGCCATCAGGGAAGTCTTCTGAAGGCGAGAGGTCAAAGGTGAATGTCTCCATGGCAGGGGGTTCCATTCTAAAAGAAAGTCAAAAAGAAATTCATATATGTGCAGAAAAATCTTACTGGTGCATACAGGAGTCAATGGAAGTTTCAGGTCAATGAAGTCTTGAGTTTATACAAATCTTTCATTCTTTAAAACAAATTTCTGTTTTGCATAACGTCTCTTTGGAGCCAGAGTTTAATGCCCTTCATTTGTTCTAATCTACTTATACACTGTACAATCTGGTGAAACTCTGAAAGCACATCGCACACTTTACAATTTGGCAGTGACCTAACTTGTGAAAAACTTGCAACACCATTACAAATAAAAAATTGTAGTGTGCCATGATGTCAGTTAGGATCTATACACTACTGATGATACATGCACAATTGTTTTTGGATAGGCTCCTCGACCTGAACTTAAACATAGATAACAATATCTTGGTGATAGATATCAACCCCTTGGCAGTGACCCAAGTCTGACGGTACGGCACTCTCGTATCTTTTAAATCACAGCCGGTTGAGTCTGTGTTTGTGTCATAGAGGTTAGAAGCGCAGGCACTTCTTCTTACACCAATGGCACTTGATGTGTCACCTTACGTTACAAGTTGTGGCAAGCAAAGAATGAAAAACAGACAAATTTATTTTTCCATCTTTCCCCGAACTCAACCTCTAAAGATTCTTATCTCCAGTGAATGCCCTCATGTTTCAGTTGTTCCTTCGAGCAAACTTCCAGCTTTCAGGATATTTACTACATTGAAGGAAGTGGTGTGACAAAGGGGAGGGAGCAATCATCTTGAAAACGGCGTAGCTGAATTAGTGTGCTATTGCTTTGGCCTTTGGTTAAGCATTCAGTCTCCATAGTCCCACTGATAGGACTACAGAACCAATGGTTCCCTATAGCTCAAGTAAAGGAAAGGATTCAGACGAGGTATTCGGAGGTAATCTAAATTTATCTTTCTGGACCCGGGTGAAGAAGGCTTCCACAGGAAATTCTTTGGATAAATAAATGTATGATCTCGTCTGATTTGATATGATGCGAGTTGAAAAACATTAATACATAATATGGAATACATAACAGAAAAAGAAATATGCAGTTAAACCTGCTTTAGTGACCACCTGTCTACAAAGACCACCTGTCTACAAAGGCCACATATGTTGTTTCCCTTGAAAATGGTTTCTCATTGAATCATGTACTAAAGGAACCTGTCTACAAAGGCCACTTTTTGTGTTTCCCTTAGGTGGTTGCTATAGACAGGTTTGACTGTATATATATATCTTGATAGGATAACCAATGAAAGCTGATAGTTAGCCTACTTCCAATGGGGTTATCTTACAAGCTATCTATCAAGGCAGCTTGGTTAAAGCCAGAGTGATCATTTTCAAAAGCACTTTGGCTCTACAATTTATTTTAGCATTTAATGTTCCACTTCTGACCTATTTACTGATAAGGTTCATTAAAGGGTAAATCCCTTTCAATTTCCCCTACAGCTAAAGGATGTATAGCTCAATGACTAATACCAAGAAGATATAAAGTTTATAATCCTATCCAAGTTACTACACCTCATCCACTGAGAGCTAGAAAGGCCTTCACTCATTTACAGTGAAACCTGTATAGAAAGACCGCCTATTAGAAAAATGCAAAAAGTGGTCTCTATTAGGCCGGTGGTCTATATACACAGGTTTCCTCTAACACATGTTTCAATTACAAGCGTCACTTCAAGGGAAACAACAAATTATGGTCTTCATAGACAGGTGGTCACAAGAGCATATTTAATGCTCTTTTGGCTTTCATCATTCCGTGGCAGTCTCTTACCTGTAATTTTCCACAAAGCTACTGTATTCTTTCTCTGGTCTAATCTCCACCATGTTCTGCATGATGCTGTTGTAGTGTGAAAGAAACTTTCCAGATGCCGAGTTGATCAGGTTGCAATGCTCCACCATCACTTGCTTACTGTTAGGGAGAAGGTAAAAACAGTTATGACAACTTTGAATTATTGTCACATAATTAGTAAAACCATCTATTTTTCACATGGCTTATTTCTCGCAGTCATTGAAAATTGATTTTACATAGAAATGTAAGTCCTTTGGTGTGCCATGTTGTAACTGCTTATATTTTAGAAAAATATATTTACATAACAATGGAGATTGTGATGAACCAACCTAGTGAAAAAAAATCACAAATACCATGGTTGATAAAAAACATCTTTATCTTAAAGGGATCGTTTAACAATGTTAAATATGAGATACACAGCCCTACGTGTTATCAGTGTCTGTAATATGGTGTAATATTGAAGCCCTAAACAAATTGCGCTACAAAATGATCAAGAAGTGCCTCAAAAAAGTTAAAATCTTTGAGTGACCGGTTTTACCGTACTCGTTTTCCCCAATAGACTGTAGTGTTATGAAAACCGTCAGGCGAACGGTCTTCAAAATTTGTAATTCCAATCATAAATATCTTGATAATCAGACAGGCGATCGGCTTGTAAAAGTCATGGGGTTCCTGACTGACCTAAAGTTTTCTAATTATCATTGCATCATGAGCTAAATCCAGAATTTTGTTTCAGAATCTGAGACAAAGTTACCGGATCCCTTTAAAGTCATTAAAAGCTTGCTTCGATCATTAAACACTGGTGTGACTCCTTACTTTGTTGTCGTAACTGCTGTTCTTCCTGAGGGCCGAGGGCCAAGCAATTATTGTAACCCAAGCAATTGCCAGGTACCCATTTACAACTGGATGGACAGCGGCAAATGTAGATTAATGTCCTGTCAAAGGACATTAGTGTCAGGTTGGGATTCGAACCCTCAACCCTTGGATGTAGAGTCACATGAATGAACCATGACACCATGACGCCTTCAAACTCCTGGGGAGTGTTTCACAAAGACTAAGATCGACTTTAAGTTGGACTTAACTATGACGGGCTGTTCACGCCACTATTTTCTCTCATCATTTACTGGCATTGGTTTCTCAAGGGACGTACCAATCATGGTCACAAATCTACAGAACTTTCATTTTTTGATAGTTCATTATTGAAGGAAAAGATATTATCTAAAGATCATAATCAAGAGACCATTGGAGATAGCAAACCAGTGGCATGAATGGCCTGCCATAGTTAAGTCCAACTTAAAGTTGATCTTAGTCTTTGTGAAACACCCCCCTGGACTCCTCTCCCAGGACTTTCTCAACCCCTTTTTGGCTTCATGTGAGATGGGTATGAATATATGTGGATACCCAAGTGGTGTCAAAGTTCCAGTGAGAACCCTAAAATGACATGTCTTTAATCAAACGGACTACAACTTACATCTGAGCGACTTGGCTTTCTTGCGTCTGCTGTAAACATTCGAGCAGCCTTGGAAGGATGTTGTTACGATAGTGTTCTTGATGTAACCCTGCAGCCCGTAATGACAAGACATAGTCATTGTGTGCCTTGTGGAGTTTGATCACACACTTCTTGTATTTCTCCTTGGATCTATCAATGTCTTTAACTTTATTACCTGAAATTAGAAGAGACATGGGTGACATGACTGACTGACTGACATTTGCTCCTGCAACAATTGCTATGGGCTTTATTTCAAGGTTTAGGTTTAGGTTGCTTTTGGGTTTAGGTTAGGTTCAGGGTTAGGGTTACCGGTAGCTGTAGTGTTGAGTCAAGTGTTGAAGTTAAGAATTTTGTTAGTCTAGGATATTGAGATGGAGCAGATGTTGCAGGAACGAGTGTCGTGCAACCAGCTAACTCATTACATGCACTTGTACTCCTCAGATTTACATTGGTTATCAGTCAAATTTTACCATCTATTTCATTATATTCACATTCACCATCACATTCATTAACATAATCATTTTGATCAAACATCATTGCTAACTGCAGCAACAGCACCAGCATCATCATCAATATCATCTTCACCATCAATACTCTCATCATATCACCATCATCTATTAAAGTAGTATGATGCAATTTGTCAAAATGTTCCTCTAATCCTGACTCTCCCTCCCTCCCTCTCTCCTCCTCCCTCCCTCCCTCCCTCCCTCCCTCCCTCCCTCCCTCCCTCCCTCCCTCCCTCCCTCCCTCCCTCCCTCCCTCCCTCCCTCCCTCCCTCCCTCCCTCCCTCCCTCCCTCCCTCCCTCCCTCCCTCCCTCCCTCCCTCCCTCCCTCCCTCCCTCCCTCCCTCCCTCCCTCCCTCCCTCCCTCCCTCCCTCCCTCTCTCTCTCTCACGTCCCTTTTTTCTTCCATCACTAGCTATTAACCCATCACCATCATAACAACCCATAGTTAGTCTCACCTTTCTGGAGTTGTTCTTCATACTTGGATTTACTCTCTCTGGCTTCCCTCGCTGACTTCTTGTAAGTACTTAGGTTTTCATCCACTTCTCTCCTTGCCTACACAAAAGAATAACAAACAAATCTATCAATCTTGATATTCCAGGCACAACATTGAACAAGCTGAACATTAGAAATCATAAGAATTTAGTTTAACAAAAACTACAAGAGATCATCTTTGTTTAAGCAGCATCTCTAAAGTCTGCACTCTTGAGAGGGGGTGGGGGAGTAGTTTGCAGGCACAAATACTCGTCTGTCCTTTATGTAGCAGAATACCTGAGCTGTTTGACTACAAAGATGTCATGATCTATTGCACTCCATAATGTTCTGTAGGTGCTCCTTGCACAGCCAGAGACTTAAACAAAAAAGTTAAGCAAGGCTTGAAATTTGATGGAATAGTGTTTTACTTTACAATAAGACTAGAGTCTGTGCCTGTAGTTTAGGGGAGGGGTAGATAAATGTTGCATACAAGGGAAATAGGGAGATGATGTAGCATGTATAGTCACAGTGTAGGAATATTTGTGCATGTTCTCCTTTAAGGTACAAGTTAATTGCCTCCAACGTTATCCTTATCATTGAGCAGAACATTGTTTGAATCACTTAAAAGTGGAAATGTACAGGTACATTCTAACTATATTGAGAAACAGGTATTTTGACAAAATATCTTTCTCTTTGATCACAATCAAAAGACTTTAATACATAAGTAAATAACTAGGGAAGCAGGAAGAGACCACACAAAAAGTGGTATTCAAGATATGTAATAGTTACAGAAGGCACAGAACAATTTCGCTTATTTTACTGTTAAAATACCTTCATAAACATCACATCAAAGTATGTGCAGTTTTATTATCCTCACATCTTTTGTGGTATATCCTGTTCTTCCCCAATTTATGTACTACAATTGCGTCAAGTGAAACCAAATAAAATGAAAAATTGCTGATTTAAAGATGAAGTTGAGTTCTGGTCATGCGATTGCATTGTGAAAGAAACGGTGTGGAACCGACCAGAAAAGGTTGATCATCTAGCATATACAAATTTGTGTGTATTTCAAGGTTCTGGAATCATCAAAATGATAAGAAATTTGGCCAAGTCTTGGTAAAGTTACAAACACTGTACACAGAAAGATGTATATGGGACTACACGAACACGTGGCGTAAAAAGCCGGCCCCCCGATTTTTACGATGTTACATGCATATTTAGAATATGAAGGCATTTGAAGAGCCATGCTTTTCAGGGAACATGTCTTATCTGATGTTCTTCCACACTTGCATAATAAGAATGAGTAACGCTCACAAATTATTTTTCACCTCTTCCCAGAACTCAACCTTCTCTTTAATGTCTGAGAACTATGCACTGAAACCAAGGAGATTAAACAAACATGGTATGTATATGTACATAGAAATGAAATTTGTTTAGTAACGGAAATTGAGAGCGTGCTTAGTAGAGAGAGAGAGAGGGAGCAAGAGCAAAGGAAAGAGAGAGGGAGGGAATGAGATAATAGGGGACGGTATGAGGGAGGGAGAGATGGTGCAACTTGAAAAACTATATTGAAGATTGCATCAACAAACACTCCAATAACTCCATATCTAGGGGTGCTGAGAGAGAGAAGTTTAATGTTTAATGGTTTAGGAGCCAGAGCATATAACACTGAGTTCCTATAGGAACTCTTTTCATTCAAATGGTCATATCTCAGCCAATACTTAACATATTCAATTGGTTTTCGACATTTGGACATTATTTTTGATGCTCTTTCGGAAAATGAAGAAAAAATTGAGAAATTCTAAAAATAGATTTTTATGACGTCACAGCTTCGGTACTCTATAGCAAGCTTATTTGTGTAGTTTATAGGAAGGCAACCTTATGTTATAATAGCACCAATGTGCTTGTATACATAATTTTACATATTATATAGTGTGTTTTGATTACAAAATAATTTGTTTACAACATTAATGATGTCTTCTCTTTTTGCTTTGCTTGCTCGCAAAATTTAGAAACAAATGTATCCTTACATCTGTGCATGGCAATTTACAAGTGCCAGAGTGATGCAAAATGAATCTTCTTTGATGAATACAGAATTGGGTTGACGCAAAACTTTATAGTTCTTAAAAGGGTGCCGTGACTATTAAAAAAAAAAGGTTGAAAAACGCTTTAGCTATTGCTACATGAGTATTTAAGTTACCTTCATAAACTCAGAGTCTATCCTGGTTCGTTCCTGCGTGTACTGCCGTTTTGAGTCGTGTTTATCTTTGATGAGCAACGTAAGCTTCTCTACGATGTTCTGAACCTCGTCAGCGTTACTCCGAACCAACTTGCATATTCTGTCGGTTTCCTCAATCAAATGATTCCATGCCTGTACCGAAATAGAAAAAAATATATGAGTATAGATAGATCTGTGATATCAAATGTATTATATCATAATCATTGTCAAAACTTATGATACATGATCAGTATTCATTGGGATAGATGTGCGAAGTGCGATTAACATTGACATAAAAAAAAGGAAGTTAGTCTATAAAAAAACTTTAGATTGTTCTTCTTGGAAGGAACCAGTTTCCTAAAAAGAATATAATTTCAAACAGGGAGAACATGATAAGAAGGTAGAGCACTATTAAGCCTTTATAGGGTGGGGGGGGGGGGGGGGGGGGTCCAACCCTCTTCAATCCTATTTCATGTTCCAATGCACACTAGCATGGCAATGGATTGATAAGCCTAGGCGTAAAGCCCATTAAACCAGCCAACTTTGTCTGGAACAGAATCCTCTGAAATCTCCATCTATATTTGGATCCTGCTAATTAACGAGGATAGAGCCAATACTGGCACTGAGATTGGATCCGAGGTTTGGTCAAGATTGCAAATTAAAATCCTGTAATTAGCACTTTGTCCTTGGGTTGACCATTTGCATATACTGCTCTAGGGATTTTGTTTTAGATACTCAAAGAGACTCCTCAGAAACTGGTTCTTAAAGTCTTGGGAAAATGCCAGGTTTTGGATTTAGGAAAAGAAGGTGGGTCATGATTCAGATGTATCCTTCAGGTGGTCACTAGTACAGTGAACTATTTTTAATTACCCTGACTTCATGTAAACCTAGAAAATCAAGCCATATGTAGAAGAAATACAAATATTTTTTTTACAGGCCCCACCTTATAAAGAGTTGATATTAATCGTAACTATGTAGTACGTACATGACAGATAGCAGACTACAAACTTAAGATTGAATGGAGGACTTTCAATTGATTTGGAATTTTGGATCAATCGTAATTCTTTATAAGACGGCCGGGGGCCCTGAACTCAACATCAAGTCGCTCTGAAGGAAAAAAGAAAAATCAGGAAAGCAGAGTGGGAAAGATTGGGGGCAGTTTGAATAAATTTACAAAAGGTATGGACTGGACGAACAATTCAAAAGTTATGAGAATTTCAAATTTTCTGAATAGGCCATTTTCGTAATGTAACCAAATTTAATACATACGTCTTTGCAAAGTGCATCATTACAAATGATTTAATTCACCTGATAAGAATAATAGTATTTCAATAGTCAGAATGCAAACTGCGTATATAAAGTGTTACTAGGTAGGTCAAGCCATAATGTTTGTCCTACCTGGCAACAACTAATTCAGATTCTCTCTATTGAAATACTATTATTCTTATCAGGTGAATGAAATAATTTGTATCGAGGCACTTCACAAAGACTTATGCATTAAATTTGGTTACATTGCGAAAATTGCATATTCCAATACATTTCAACACACAAATGACAAAATCATCATTACTAATAAATTGTATGACTACTCAACTAATTAGGATTTTTGTTTTTTTAAAGGATTTTTTAAAGGATTTATAACAGTATGATATCCATATTTAGGTTGGGTGTTTTCAAAATAAATTGTAAACTGCATGAAGAAACAGATGTTTCTTCATTTACAGATAATACATCACACGTACCAATATCTGTAAATTACTGTACGATATGCAAACTTCATTAATTTATGCCATAAGCTCTGACCTTAGGAGAATACAAATCTCACCGATAATCCCATATACTAAATATCATTGATATTTCAACTCCTTGAAACTGCTTCTAAGATGCTATTTGTAGTCCCTAATATATGGGACTTTTTTAAATTTACATGCAATACATGAACCTCAAATACATCTAGGGTGTTAACTAGGACAGAAATACAAGATTATTTTCAATTGACATATCGAATCATCATGGCTGACATATCCATTACTTTTACAACGTGCTATAATGACATTAAAAGCATGTGCTAATGATGATTAACAGATATCAAACTACTGAGCAGAGACAACAGTCTACCGGCGCTGTGAAAGTTAAACTATTAATCCAGAAAGAGGATACCCTTCTTTAATGAATATTTAGTACACATGGGCAGCGTTTCACGAAACCTCCATAAGTACAAGTTCACTGACATCACATTGAAATACGTGTATTAGGTTTAACACATATATTTCAATGGGATGTCTGTGAACTTGAACTTGTACGATGCCCTAGTTTCCATTGCTATGCTGTCAAATCTCCTAACATTAACCTTCTCTTATACTGAGAATTCCAGTTCAAAATGATTATAAAGCAAAAAATAAATAAAATGTCAACAGGAAGGATATGGAAAAAATACAATGGCTAGCCTTGCCCCAGTTTATACATAAAAGTTGTTATATACCGGAAATTGTCAACTACATTATGTCATATCTCAAGGGTTTTCTTCTACAATTTAATCACATTTTCTGCAAAGCATGTTTGTCAGCTTTTCAACGATGAAGTACAACTGACTCAGTCAAGAACCATTTGATTAGGAAAACCAGTTAATGAATGTTGTGGTATGTTCTTTGTCTGAAAATCAATTTTTATGGAATTAATTGACCCCAAAACAAAGTTTTCGTCTATCAGAAACAACAAAGAAACTTCCAACATGAGAATATGGAGAAATTTATAAATATGGACACAAAACCAGAAGGAGGTATGGTACAGCTGCAGCACTTGCTTGACTAAAGAACACTCATGGCCACGACAATCTGGAACCAAAAGTTTAATAGTTTAACTTCTAAATCAAATAATTCAGGTACATCAAACTACATTAATGAACAGGTCCAAGGTATTTGGTAATTTGATGTCCCATACATTACCGAGTATGGCGGAGTTCTGAACATAGATCAACATCAAATGGGTCATTTCACTTCATAATTGATCTTATCTGAGCTCATAGAAGCACTACTCACTTGATACAATGATCAGATATATTCAAATTTAATAAACTGGATAACAATACAGTGAAACCTACATATAAAGACTGCTCAAGGGATACATGAAAAGTGGTCTTTACAGGCAGATGAGTCTTTATATTCAAACTTAATGTACTGGATAAAAATACAGTGAAAACCTGTATCTCAAGACCGCTATTAAAGGGATACATGAAAAGTGGTCTTTATAGGTAGGTGGTCTTTATGCACATGTTCCTCTAGTACAGGTTTCAGTGGGAAGCCATTTTAAGGGAAACAAAAAATGTGGTCTTTATAGACAGGTGGACTTTCTATACAAGTGGGCACTATTAAAAGAAGGTTTGACTGTAGCTTGAAGTTGCCAGTAGATATGTACAGGGCTGATCATACCCTAATGAAAATGAAAACTATGAATTATATGCATATATCTAATGTAATAATAACAATAACAATAAATGTAGTCACACATGAAAGAGTAAATAATTTGGGTTCTAAAACACAAGATACACTGCCCATATCAGTTCTTTTGAACGGACGTCACATTAAAGGTACTTGGTAACATTGTTCAGATGAGAGAAAATGGTGCTAAGGTAATACTGCAATGCCAGATGTATAATTAAAGATAATCTGAAAATTTGAGTGAAAACAGACCATCATTAAAGGGACTTGGTAACATTGTTCAGATGAAAGAAAATGGTGCTAAGGTGGTTACTTCAATGCTAGATGTATAATTAGAGATAATCTGAAAATTTGAGTGAAAACAGACTTTTATTAAAGGGACTAGGTAACATTGTTCAGATGAGAGAAAATGGTGCCAAGGCGGTTACTTCAATGCTAGATGTATAATTAAAGATAATCTAAAAATTTGAGTGAAAACAGACCATTATTAAAGGGACTTGGTAACATTGTTCAGATGAGAGAAAATGGTGCTAAGGTGGTTACTTCAATGTTAGATGTATAATTAAAGATAATCTGAAAGAGTGAAAACAGACCATTGTTAATGATAAAAGTTGGGAAAAACTGATCTGATTGATTCCTGAATTCTCCCAACTATATCATTAAAATTTAATTACATTTTAGGTGGATGTAAATCGTCACAAAGCAATGAATTGGCTCTATAAACCATTCCAGACAGTTAAGTGTTGAACAATTTTAAAAACCTGTCTTATGTCTTATTTTCATGAAAAGACGGTCGGGAAAACTCAAAAATGGTTAGGAGAATTAACTGTTAGAGGGTGTCGCACAGTGACACCTTCAAAGAAAACCATAAATATCTCTGTGGTTTGAGAATTTGTTCGGGATTTGTTGCATGTCAGAGGGTTGGTACAGTAGAAGGAATGTAATACCGGTATAACATTTCATACAAAAATTACACATTTTTTTCATCAACCTTCAACAATGTTACTGAGTCACTTTCAAGGAGTGAAATGATTGACTCTCACTCTCAGACAATACTGATAAGGTCTGTCATAAGGAAATGGCATAGAAAGGCTCATAAGCATTGCGGTCTGACCTACAACAATGATATTCAATGCCTACACAGAATCAATAAAGGAGTGATTTGGAGTGATTTATTTAATAGTGATGAGCTTTGACTAGGCTTTACATGCTACGTAACAATGATAAAGAGGAAGTCAATATAACACTCTCTATTGAATATTGATACTAATTTTTGTATCGAGTGTCTGCTTTGTTTCGATATTACTCATTCTACATTCCATAAATAATCCTTGTGTAGCCTACAAGTCATCGCACAGAAAGTACCAGAGCGAAGGTTTAACAATGCTTGTAACCCGTTAATAATGTTGGCATCATTGAAAAGGGAATGTTACAATATTCCTAATAATTCTGCTTGCAGTCCAACTTTTGAAGAATCCACGATAGCATTTGAAAGGACCGTTCACACAAGTAAAATCTAAATGATAGAAGCATTGAAGGATTCCAAGTTTCCATATTGGAGTAAAATGCCCTAAAACTGAAGCCAATGTGGCTTTTACTTTCACCAAAAGGCTTCAATACAAGAAGGTTTTGTTTAACATTTAGAATATCAATTTGGAATGTGATATTTTGTTTGAATTTCAATACCTAATATAATTGCGATTGCTTCAACAATTGGATCGGAGTGGGATCTTACACCGTGCAGTGGAATTTTAGTGCAAACCATTTGAGAACTAGGATAGGACATTTACCTTGAGGAGAGGGCTGTTGTTGTGAGATAACTGGGCATCGGTGTCAAACTTGGTTGCTAGGTTACCGATTCCTTGCAGAGCAGTTGCATAATCCTTGTCTGCTCTCATCCGATGTGATACAACACGCTGTAACAACAAAATATCAACATTCATTAAAAAATAAAATGCGTTTTCACCTAACAAATATATTTGTAATGATAATTTTATATTAAAGCATTGTACTGAAATGTAAATCATTGAGTGGTTTTAGAAATCATACTTCCATTCAGATTAAAGAAAACTGTTCTCTTATAAGAATAATGTTCAACACTTAATGATTTGAAGTGTAACTATACATCAGTCTCTATCGTACTTGTGACGGGAAATATGTTTCTACAGATTGTACAATGTAGAGAAATCAGTTCATATTTGTACAACATTGTTAATTTAGTTTTTTTTCTTCCCTAAATGCATTCATAATGGCTCATTCACAACAAGGAGTTGCGGCGTGCGCCTGTATCCAGCTAAAAAGTGGAAGTTACAAACTGATTCAGCCGAGGACGCAGGTTCAAAACTGAGTCACGTCTTTTGGATGGTGACGTTTAAAGGTCGGTCCCCAGACGTAAATAATCATATCTGATTGATACACATCTGTAAAAACCCAATACACACACACACACACACACATAATGAAGTAAACTAAAATGCAGTTTTGTTTCTTCTTCTGAATAAAGACATACTGGTCAGCTTAAAGGTAAAGACCAGTTCTGGTCATGTGATTGCATTGTGAAAGAAACGTTGTCGAAAACGATCAGAAAAGGTTGATCAGCTAGCATATAAGTATTGGTGTGTACTGCAAGGTTTTGGAATCATCAAAATGATAAGAAATTTGGCCCAGTCTTGGTAAAGTTACAAGCACTCAGCACTGCACACAGAAAGATTTATACGGGACTACGCAACACATGTGCCAAATATATCAATTAGTAGGCGGTTTCCCGGCAAAATTTGTATCATCACGTATTAGTCAAAACATATTCTTTCACATGATTGGTAATAAGAGCTTTCTTTTAATTTTTTGAGAGGGGGGCGTTTCCAAAACTGGCCTATACCTTTAATTACACCTCACATTTATGTATCTTGTAACACATAGATAAGTGAGTACGCATAGGACTTTGTGGCCTGAAGCCACTTATTTCATACCCAACTGTCATTTACATAAATGTAAAAAAAAAAAAAAAAAAAATAAATAAATCACCATTGTAAACCACCTTGTTCACAAGTGAAAGCGTGATGGTTACCGCAGGTGTAAACAAGCCTATAGTGGTAATGATGTGAACACTTGAAGTGTAACGACGTGTTTTGACAAAAGATCATGTAGAGTTGAACCACTGCCAGGGAAGTAGCGATAGCTTTAAATACAGCTCTATATTGCTACGTCCTGTCGTTAGTATTTCTGGTTATCAGCGTTGCAGGCTTGCCAATTTGAGCGGGGTGTGCCAAATACATAATGTATACACTGACATTTCTAAAGGAATGAAACCTTCAGAGGAAAATTTTGGTCATCTGTCAGAAAGAAAAAAATGATGTGTACAGTACATTGCAGCACAGCATACATACAGCATACATACAGCATACAAGTTTCGAGGTCGAATCTCGAGCTGATGAAGGCGCGATTTGTAACTTCTGGATTATTTCCTAAATCAGTAATAGGGGGCTATTGGGCAATCTCGAGATGATGAAGACGCGCCTATTGACACCCAATGGGTAGCCAAGGAACCCGAGCTTCAACAAGGACTAATGGAGCATCAGACCAATTTAGCATCTAGGAGCATCAGACCAATTTAGCATCTAGGACCAATTTAGCATAGGACCAATGCATGTAGAAACAATTTGGCTAGGACCATAGGAGCAATGAATGTAGCACCAATGTGTGTAGGACCAATTGAGCATAAGGCCACTGAAGTGTAGGACAAGCAGGGTGTCATCAGTATACCGTTACAATTATCTTCCAACCTTATTTTTACCTTCAGCGTGTCCATGAGACGTAGTTCTTGATCATTAAGTCTGAGGATTGCATCGTGGGCCGTCTTACTTTGTAGTTCAGAGCCAAATCCCATTCGACTTGAGTTCCTTGCCTAAATGAGGAAAGCAAAACAGAAGAAACAAATATTCATATCAAATCTCAATCAAACCAAACAGGACAATCTAACTGTCATGAAAAGGAGTCATGTAATAATTGCATAATGTAAAACAATTTGTAATAACAGTGTGTTGTATCAAAGAGTGGAATATAATTGGACATAATTATACTGCAAAAAGTGCAAAGTTATGACATGAAAGCAAGGTTATGGTTTTTATAGGCAACTCATGGTGACTCAAATTCATTTGGAGGTTTCTATCTCTTTACTTTCAATATTTTAATTGTCATTAAAAAAATAACTTCAAGCAACCATGATAAACAACCTCTATTCCAAATCATTTGCATGCCTCATACTATAATATCTTCTCCATACGTCATTCATCATATACATGTAATCAAATGAACATGTGTATGTTACAGCCATGGCAACATTGGTCTTTCAGGACAGGGATTAATAGACCTCTATTTTGCCTTCTTGCTAACTTCATTTATTTTGCAAATTTCCTGCGATGACCTTGCTGATACTACCTACACGTAGATCACAAATTTTAGACGGATACTTGATAATTTGGATGTAGGAAGCGGCACGTGATTTATAACTTCGCAGTGAAGAGCAATGTTTATACCTTATTTTTACAGCCAAGGGATTTCCATTGTCTTAAACAACCACAAAACTCAAGGAGTTATGACCAAGTTTCTGATCAAGTTTCTATATATCATAGTGAAGGCTTGGATTGTTTTATTGCATCTTTTATACGAGTTACGACTATTACTATAGAGATACAGTACTATGGCATTACACTCTGTAGCTGCAGTCACAGGATTGCAGACTATCTGCTTGAGAAAGCCATTGTTTGGAATACAAGTGTTGCCTCATTTGAAAAGAATAGTGACAGTAATTATTGCCCAGTTGACAAATGTAAGATTACTTAATGAGTGCTATATCTTTCACATTCGTTTCTAGACATTTTTTAATACCACTTGGCAATGACATGTCTACATCTTCCACAACTCTTGCAAACAAACAAAAAATTGAAAGGAATAACAAAATATACTTGAGGAATACAATCGTCGCAGTCATGCTGTATACCTTACTAATTTACTGTACTCCTCATTAACGACACCTTTGAATTCTATCTGTAACTGACACTTTTCTGAGAAGGAAACGATCCACTCATCAATCAACTCTTCAAGATCATTAACAGGAAGGAAACAAAAATCTTCAAGATCATTAATGGAAAGGAAAACAAAACTCTTTAAGATCAAATTCAGTGTGAATTATGAATAAGGATCCAGTGCACAGAAATCCTTTTAATTACTTTTAAATATATTTCTTAATTTCATTTAAAAAAACTAGAGTAGATGTAATGTATAGGTTCGTCTCTTTGAACAAAAATTAATTGCAGAATGCAGACACTTACTTCACAATCTGATTCAACATTACCTTCCATATAAATTGATACAAAATTTCTAGCAACTTCATGAAGGAGAAGTCCACCATGATATTGAGTTGGTCTTAATGGAAGCAGAAAAATGAGAGAAATGATCAGTGAAAGTTTGAGGAAAAGCCAATAAACAATAGCAATCTCGTGAACTTTTAAAGTTATGATCAATCAAATACAAAGTGGCAACTCAGTAATGCACCATTCAAGCATTCCTCTCATTTTATTTATCTTGAAATTTTCATACATTTCCATTTTTGGGGTGGTTGAGGAAGGTTTTCATATATTTCATTAAGCCATGAGAGTGCAGGTACAAATGAATATTTTCCATAAAGAAAATGAAAATTCATAATTCACTTCAGAGCACAATTTGATGGTCCTGGAAATGTGTGCCACAGAGTTACCAATTTGCATTTGATCGTGTAGAACTTATAACTTTTGTAAATAGATTTTCTTCAAACTTTCACTAATCTGTTCCTCTCATTTTCCCGTTTTCAATAAAACCAAGTTAATACCTGGAGGAACTTCCCCTTCCAACATCAAAGCATATTATTTCCTGAGTATTCAGATATGAAGCTAAAAACCTTGAGATGTTGAAATCAGATTGAATGTGGGCCCAGGAACATTGATCTATTCATCTCATACACAGGAAGAAACATGGAAAAGGCATTTCCCTGGTTTCATAAATACGCAGGAACTCAAAACCACCGAGTATATTACGCCGATCTCATGCACACAAAAGTGCAAAGTATTCAAAGCAAATACTCCTGGCTCCATCTGGATAGGTTTGTAAAATTGCAGTTCATGCATGCTTTCCTCTAAAGCTCATTATAGGGAGGTTCACACAACAATAACTTAAATTTTAGGATGTGGTTTTAAAGTTAACTCAAAGTTACAAAACACAATAGATCTTAAGGTTAGCGCGACAGCTATGAGCAACGGGAGGAGCTCACTCAAAGTTATGTGCCGTGCAGACGCAGTTAACTTTGAGGTTACGCCCGGCTTGCATGAGGTGAGAATGACTGCTTGACTGCCATTTAATACAAACTTTGAATACTAGTTGTTTCGGTCTTGTGTGAACCCTCATCGTGGTTAGTGGAATGTTGTTTATAACTTTCAGGTTTTGTTCACATAGAGTTTAAAACTAAGAAATTGCCATTTGAACACAGCTAATATGAGTGGTGGTTTAATGTGCTTTGTAAAAGGTTGTGCAAGAGCAACTTTACACATCATTTATGATTGGTTCTGTGATTAGTAATAAGGAAAGGTTTAGGTAATAAAACAACACAATGGTCCATTAGTCATGCAGGCATATACACAACGCACATGTAATTGTAGTAAATTGTGGTTGTCTCTGTGCAGATATTACCTTCCTTGATATAATCATGATAATTTTACTATAAATATCTGGGCCAAGGATTAAAAACATGTTTACTATAAAAAATGCTAATAATAAAGTTACATTAATTCTTCAGCATAAAACAGCATAATACATGTAGATTAAGTCAAGTTGATAGATTTTAGCTGGCATCAAAGATAACACCTACAGGTGTATCGCAAATAAAAAACAAAATCAAAACACCCCCAAAATAGTAAAGGCAAGTACATCCAACATTAATATAGTTTACTTAGTTTTTACATTTTATAATAGTAAGAGTGTCCATGCTTCTACTATATTCTGAAAGATTTTTTCACAATTATTTTAAAATAAAAAGACTCCATGTGGTGTAATTCTAGAATGATAGAAATCTTGCAAGAACTAAAACATGAGATGTTTATGTATAAACATGAATCTGTAGGATAGCAATTAGCCATCTCCAGGTTAGAAACATAGGATAAATTCCATCTGGGTCGAATCCAAAATGGCGGAAAACAACATCAGCTAGCTACACAACTAGAACTCTGTTGTTGATTGGACAGTCACGATAGACATCATAGGCTCCGTGTACAAAGCTAGGGGCTGGAAAGGGTTCGACTCACCAACTTGTGCCATCGCACTGCATTGCTGAATGTGCGCACCTCTCGCGTCAGCTGGTCGTGTACCGGCGAGTGCGTCGATTGGAGAAGAGTTTTTCCGCTCATCTCTACCTTGAGAAAGCAATAAGATTTCCTCCCAGAAGTTAAATCCAAAGTATTAGATTCCAAGTTTATGTGAGAGAGGAATACTAGCTGCGCCTCTTTGCCGTCATGAGACGGCAAAAATAAACATGGCTTCCCCCGAAACTTTTATTTGTTTCCCCTGGCTTTAGTCACACATTTCTTGTCTTGTGTCGCTGTTTCAGGGCGCAGGGGGAGTTTACGTGTTACAGCCAGGTTTTACTTCACTGTTGCGAGAGGGGGCAGCTGTTGGCAGTTCAACGCTGACTCATTTCGTCTCAAATACACAACGCATAGGAAGCTTCCATAAACCGCGTCTCTGACCCCCGCACTGGTAACAATTGACACAGCATCCAGCAAACAAAAACTATCTCAATTCTACGCCGTAAGACACCAAAACAACATTGTCTCGTCTCTAAGAATCTCGTCTCAGGAGGTGCTACTTCCCAGGTACAGTTATGTTATAATGCCCCACACGATACTCCCCTTTTGACAGTTACCCCAATGATTTGATTAAAGTTGTTTTTCCTTCGCTAAGTGAGCATCGAGCCCCCTTTTTGCAAGGCTGCTTCGCACATCATAGTCTGCCCTTGTTGAAACGCGTAGGAAATGAGAGGTTTCCTGTGGGTCGGCTTTCTGCCTCATCGTGATTCATACCCCCCTTGACACTCGATCCTTCAATATCATAGACAACAAAGCATAGTTGCCAACTTCAATGTGTTAAGATGAGCCTACCTTTGATACTGCCTCATGTATACCCCTTCCCCCGTTTCACACAACTCTTCATTACCACACAACAAACCATAGTTGCTAGTTTAAATGCATTACGACAAGTGTAGGGTCACTCAAACCATATTTGCTAGCTCAAATGCTCTACAAGTGTACGGTAAGTTCACTCAAACCATTGTTGCTAGTTAAAATGCATTACGACAAGTGTAAGTTCACTCAAACCGTAGTTGCTAGTTAAAATGCATTACAACAAGACAGTGTAAGTTCACTGAAGCCTCATTCACTTACCCCCCCTTGTCACCTTTACCCTTCAAGGGATCCGGTAACTTTGTCTTAGATTCTGAAACAAAATCCTAGATTTAGCTCATGCTGCAATAATAATTATAAAACTTTAGGTCAGTCAGGAACCCCATGACTTTTAGAAGCCGATCGCCTGTCTGATTATCAAGATATTAATGATTGGAAATCGAAATCAAATTTTGCGTTTCCTTAACGGTTTTCATAATACTACATTGGGGAAAACGATAATGGTAAAACCGGTCACTCAAAGATTTTTCACTTTTTTGAGGCACTTCTTGATCATTTTAAAGTGCAATTTTTTTAGGGCTTCAATATTACACCATATCATAGACACTAATAACATGAAGGGCCGTGCATGTCAGATTTAACATTGTTTAATGATGCCTTTAATATCATACCGTATAAGCTGATATTTTCCTGTTCACGTATTCCCAAGGATTAGAGAAAAGAAACATTTTGTTTGTTTTGCGATAATTTTCAGGCTACTTAACATAACTCCTGAAACCATGCCTTCCTATACTCCTTATATCGCATGGTACAAAACAGACACATTTTCATCATGAAAAGTTGTCAATGCTACAAAAGTTGCAAAACATAAGTGGTACTTAGGGCAATCTAACTCTTGTTCATTTAAATGAGGGCAGAATATTAAAAAAAACAGAATGGAGAGATTGAGTTTGAAATAAATAGGACTAATAATAATAAAGTTATGAATGGATGAAATATGAGATCACTGCAGCTGTGCAAATCTCAAATTGGCAATTTTGTCAGTGGATTGTGAGATGGCAACGGTCAACTCTCCCGTTTGGCCTGTACAGAAATATCATTAACTTTTGTTTTTCTCCCAAGTGCCTTCACCCTTGGGGCACTACTCAAAATATAGTACGGAGAGTATACTATTAAACTACAAATAGTAGCCTATTCTCCCCTTTATCTCAGCAATTTGGAGAATATCGAAATTTGAAATGATTGTAATGATTGTAATCAACAGCTTGACTTTATATCTAATTGGGATGAATAACAGAGGCTGGTAGGCATGCCAACCAGAGTCAGAGAACATACATTATTAAAAAACATTAACATTAACATAAAATAGCAGACATACAATAAAGAAATAGTACTGGTAAATAGAACGAGTGCTGAAAAAGAATATAATCACAAAAACTTAATAGCACAGTGACGGTATGCATTTATAAGCCACATCTAATGCTATGGTCACATTACCCAAAAGTAGCCTGCTCGGCGGCCGAGCGGTGAGTTTTTTAGCCGCCCAGGCACCGCTCATTTTTAGGGCATCGCTCGGTCGCCACTGAAGTTTTAGCGCGGAGTTAAAATTTGGGCGGCGCCTGCTCACTTTTCACTCGTCGCCCAAAATACGCTCGGTCACCGATTAGGTCGGTGCCCGGGCGGCGACCGCCCGCATTAACATTAACATTTTGAGAATCTAAAATATTCAACAAAATTCATGAACATTTCATGCATAAGAAAAATTCTGTTTGTGCAGGTTACTAATTGAAATCGAGTCTATGAAATATTTCAGCATAACTGAATTAGGTCTTTTTGTAGAAGACCTGACTATAGATGATTTATTATTCAATTGAAAAAGTACAACCTGGGTGAGGAGCAAATTTCTTTTGAAAACTGTAAAGTGTAATGAATTGTTAAATACAAATATAGAAAGTATAACAATAAGAATTCATTTGACCCCCCCCCCCCCCCCCCCCCCCACGGCTAATTATTAGTACCGGTAGTCAGATTGGTTAAATAGTGGAGAACACTTATTCCCTGATCTAAAATTAGTATGAACATTATTTTCCGCTTTATAAGTCACCTCCTATATGGACCAGTCGCATAATAGGAAGAGATTAGACATCAAACATCCTTGAATGCATTGGTTATTTCTATTGCTCAAATGTCACATGTTTCCCAGTCTTCCCCCCAATACAGCCGACGTCACATGTCATCTTAGTCTCCTTCACAGACCCACCATTATGATGTTTCCTCAGTTCTATCCATAGCAACCCCAGTGAGAAAAAAAATATACAGTGAAACAAAACAAAACAAAAGAAACAAACATAGGTTGGGCTCTTTAGAAATATTGACATATGGTTGATGGTGGGATCAAGGCATTCTGACTTTAAGAAGAATGCTTAATTTAAGCGAGGTGTCTCATTGCCTATATGGGGCCAGTCACCACGAAATGAGTCCAGTGTCGCATTAAGCTCAATCGTAGTAATAGCGATGTATAGTGTGTATGTACTGAAAATTGACCCACCTACCACATTTAAGATTTTTCCACAAATCGACATATTAATGTCTTGTAGTTTATGTCCCTAGAGCTTAGGTCACGAAAATATCTCCTTCTAACATTTTTTGGCAAATAATATAGGCTATGTAATCTGAAATTATCACGAAAATTATGCATTTCTCAAAACTGGGTAATCCCATTGTTTATAAAGTCCAATTAGGTTTTTGTTCATATTTCTGGATATAATTTATCAATTTTAATGTGTGACCCCTTAATTTAAAGCTTACTTAATGTAGATTCATATAATACTTAACAACAGGAATAAAAATTTTGACCAACTGGACTCATTTCGTGGTGACAGGCCCCATATGGTAAAAGAACTACATTTAATAGAGCATATTACAAAATGGAAATTTCAGCAAGCAATTTGAATGTTAACAAATTACAAATAAGATCCATATCGGTCAATATATCAGTAATCATATAGGCCATATAATAATAATAATAATAATATTCTGTTCTTGTATAGCACATAATACCTTATGAAATAACATCTCTATGTGCTTCCAAAGAGCTTTGGAAATTATTATCCTAGCTTTAGCTCCGGCAGCCGTTACCCAGGTACCCATTCACCTCACCTGGGTTGAGTGTGGCAAATGTAGATTAATGTCTTGCCAAAGGACATTAGTGCCACAGGGGGACTGGAACCGCAGACCTCGTGATCCACAGTCCAGTGACATATCCACTCCACCATGACATCTCTACAAATAAACTACTTGTATCCCCCTCTTGACCTTTGATAATATTTAATCCAGCATTTTCAACTTTTCCAAAATTCAGTTACATCAAGAATACTATGCCTCATACTCAGAAACCAAAATTGTTTACTCGGTTTGGTTATCTGTACATACATGTATAAGGTGAGGGTTTGGATGGTGCATGAATCTTTGTGTCTTCTTTTTTCCTCACTCGCTTTCCTAGTTTGCAAAATTCAGAGACAAGATGCTTACCTGCAGCAAGAGGTGCTCAGAAATATAATTCTTATATAGTCTATATAGCAGAAAAATTACATTTTCACAATAAAAATGGTGTTATTCTGCTTAATGAGCGAGCAAAGCAAGCGAGCAAAATTCAGCAAAAGGCAGGGAGACATGCAGGCAAGAGGTCCCCCCCCCCCCCCCCACCCTTGTGAAAATATGCCTGTACGCCTTCATGATCATTCATCTCAACAATTACTAGAGTGATACTAAACAAAAATCCTGTGATGAGTTTTGGATTGGAATGGCAGAAATCTTTTTTTTTTTTTTTTTTAAAGGTTGAAAAATGCCGACGTACATTATAATACAGCATGCAAGATGGAAACTGTCTAGAAATAAGACTACTGGACGCATTCTCTCTCTCTCTCTCTCTCTCTCTCACTCTCTCTCTCTCTCTTTCCCTCTCTCTTCCCCCTCATCTAACAGGAAGCAACAAGACTATGATGTCATAGGGTCGACTGATGCTTGGTTACCATTCAACGTGACTGTCAAATTTTCTCTCCGGTTTTGACGACCTTTAAGATTGAAATTCAACTCAAGGGGAAAGTTAACAATGTAACTGAATAATTACCGGTAGGCAATGTCATATGGACCACGGTTCTCGAGGTTACTATGCAGAATAACACGAGGCTATGATACATAACATTTAGATTTTAATATGTTAAAGTAATAACTAAGCCAGTATACAGACATGCATGAACTACATGCGAAATCCCCAATATCCACAATTTGGGAAAGTTAATGTATTTGTTTAGTACACAAAAGATGGCATATATATCTGTTAATACACCATGAAAACAGACTTTTGTTCATTGAAAAAAGCTGGAATTCTGTCAATACACCTCAAATAGAATCAAATTGCGATGTTCTATTGACAAGGAAATATGTAGGTATTTCAGTGGTCCTGTATTTTGTTGTCTTTATTAAATATTCACATCTTCTGTGCCACCAAATTTTTTGACAATCCTGACTACCGGTACATAGCTTTCAAGATTTTACATGTACTTTTGAATTATACTTCTTTGTTCCTCTGTTAAATTGGGAATAACATATTGTCTGTTTGGAGCCAGAAGGCTGTTAAAGATGAAGTTGAGTTCTGGTCATGCGATTGCATTGTGAAAGAAACGGTGTGAAATCAACCAGAAAAGATTCATCATCTAGCATATACGAATTTGTGTGTATTGCAAGGTTCTGGAATCATCAAAATGATAAGAAATTTGGCCAAGTCTTGGTAAAGTAAACGCTGTACACAGAAAGATGTATATGGGACTACACGAACACGTGGCGTAAAAATCCCACCCCCGAGTTTTACGATGTAACATGACATATTTAGAATATAAAGGCATTTGAAGAGCCATGCTTTTCAGGGAACATGTCTTATGTGATGTTCTTCCACACTTGCATAATAAGAATGATAACTCTCACAAATTATTTTTCACCTCTTCCCAGAACTCAACCTTCTCTTTAACTTTGTATTAAAAGGTATAAGTTAATGCCCTTCTGGTTCCAAACAGACACTGTATCTTCCTTGAAATAAACTTTGAGCTGAAGGTACCTAATTCTGCTCTAAGGAGAATTAAAAGTGGCAATTCTTAATAGTCCAAACACATTGTGGCTGTCAACAGCACATAAGGGGTTTAAACATGATGAAGTACATGTAGAGCTGTTCTGTACACAAATTTTGTGTACAAATAGAAAATGAACCGTATTAGTAATATTTCATTGCTTGGTATACAAGAAAATGCATTAGAACTGATATTACTGTAAAAAGTCTTATCACATCTATCAAGCAATTTCATATCATGCTTCGTGAGGCTTGTTGCTAAATTGTATATGAAATGTCTTTCATTTTAATAGTTCATTACAGTAAAACTTAAACTTTGAGTTGGATCGTTGCCACGTTAGGCAAGGGAAAATGACTGGGTAAACATCTCATTTCCAGCCTGGCAATAAGCCCGATACGAACATATGTGAATGTGAACCTATATTATGACCTGCACACTAATTTACAAGCAGGAAAACATGATCATCTCATGAAATATTATATTGTAAGCTATTAACTAGACAGGGGCATTAATTGCCCTTTTTTCTAAATAAAAACAACACCCAGTGGTGTTTATTGACCTTTGGAATGTGATTTCTACCAAATGTGCGTGCCAGGGATTATAATGCTTGTTAGCAGTACTACCAAGTACCAATCACTAAACATGTTTTGCGCTTGATATGTATTCTAAAAGTTCCATGTGGCTACATTCTACACTGTTTTCAAAATATGAGCTTTGAATATCACTTCTTCAAAGAGATATATCGCAATTTAAATACATTCTCAGTAAACTGTCTTCTGAGCGAATGAACTAGTTTGACGTACGCACTCGCATAGATTAAATTCGAAATAGACTTTACCCTGGGAGAGGTTGATTTTATACATTCTAGCTATACACAAATTATTTTTTCAGGTAATTAATTGGTACACATTGAATGTTCTTTGAACCTTTACGTACTGTACATGTATTTATTACAATCTACCACTTGATAAGTGCTCTCAACCAGATAGGGATAGTGTAGTGGTGGTTATTTTGTAACCAGACTGCTAAGAAAGCATAAATGCTTGTTAGTAAGCAACCAGAGGACTATCGGCCTTAGGTCCTCTCTGAGAGACCTGGTAATGAGGTTTAATGCCTTACCAAAGGGCACTAGCGCATCGCCTTGGTTTCGAACCCGGGTCGCCCGATTACAAGACCACTGCTCTACCAACTGAGCTATCGCGCCTCCCACAAATTTAGATCGATTTTAGTACAACAATAGTCATGAGAACACTTAATTAGCAACACATGTATCAAGTTCTTCTGTGTCATAAATAAGGGTAGTGCCGATATTTGTCTAGCGGTACCCAACAAACTATTAAAGAAACAGACATGTACATGTTTTATGTCGCCGTTTAATAATGAACATGTTTTAGAGTTCCACACTGAAAACATGATGTATAATATGCCTTTGTGTAATTGCCGTTGCTATGACCACATCACTTTGGTCTGTTGAGAATCAGAAAGGAGTTAAATCTTTGTAAAGTATGAGTGAATGCCCTCCTGGCTCTCAGGAGAGGATTTCTACTTTCAAATCATGCTCCACAAAGATTAGATATCGGATGTGAATATGTTTGTCTATGTTTCTATTTTAAAGAATTGTTGAAGAGTTGTGAGGAAAACTATTCTTTTACCCCAAATAAAAAGTAAATAGTCCTAACAAATTTAGTTTACTGAAAAGGCAGCTTTTATTCATTTTAACAGAAAAGCGGATTGTGTTTAACCTAAAGTATGTATGTACATGCCTACCAGTATTTAATATTTGGATAGGGGGAGTGCTGTATGTTACACAATTTATTTTTAAAGGAAGCAATACAAAAAAAAAATCTCATTTTGCAAGTGTCGCATTAGGCAATGTGGGTAAGGCTCACGTTTACTCAACAAAGGGAAACATAAATGGTGAACATAAAGGCAAATATTCTCTTTTTTACATCCCTGTGATTTTTCACCAGAGTTTTTTTATTAACATTGTTTATTATTATCTATTTCCTTGTAAAAACAAACCTCTAACTAAAGAGAAATTTGGGAGTCCAATAAAATCTGATGCTAGTCCATGACTTTGGTGTCATGTTTTCACAAGATCCATTACATTGACTAAAATAGCAATTTTTTTTTTTAAAGTGAAAGGGGTATAAAATGAGTGAAAACTCCTTTGCAAACAAACCAAAAGGAAAAATATCACTTGTTCACAATTTTAAGCATCTACTAAATATTGCCTCTCTCGTCATTCCAGGCTGTGATAGGGCACAGTGACGCGCTCCTGTGCTGTGTTGTCTAACGGGGGCATTAAAGGTTCTTTCCACTGCCCCAAAATTAAGCCACACAATGAGTAAAGAGAACACAGATTCACCTCTCTGGCCCACAGAGGGCAGTGTTTGGGTTGATAAGAGTGTGATTCTTGGATATTGGCAGGGTACAAACCTATTCAAATTAATTTCTACATCAAATCGTCGGTTGAGCGCTAGACGGGCGTTAACACTGTGTTAAATATCATGAGCTAATGCCCTCCTAGTTCTCAACAGACAAAAATAATCCTAATTGAAATACATGCACATGCACTTTCAATATAACCCTTTGAAAATCAATACCTGAATAACATAAACACAAGATTTTCATCAAGTCTAAATATCTGCTTATTTCTATGCCTGCATCTTGTAAATCAAAATCTCTAAAAAGACGTGAAATATGAACATTTTTCTTTTTAAGGCCCACATTTTTGTAGATGATAATTTAACAGCAAAAAAGTTACCCCCCCTCCCCGATGAATTTTCTTTTAAAAAGACCAATACTGCTACACATTGTCACTGTCACACCTTGGTACAATTTTCATTTCACAAGTAAATAGAAAATGAGCTCCATTTGTAATCAGTGGTTACTAAAAGACATTTATTACTAGGTATTTACTACAAGGTTACATAAGACCTCTCTGTTGCTATGATACATACATGCACGTTGTTGTGCAGCACATCTTCAATCATTTTGAGACTCTGAGACGAACAATTGTAGTCTAACAGTAATATGTAATGTACAAACTGTACATGTAGTTAGCATTCAATGACACATTGAAGTTCATGATTGTATTGTATATCCAGGAGAATTTTCATGAAAAGGGATCCCATAACAGACTCCCCATTCTCACATGCCCATCTATCACAAACACATTAAAGCAATTCACTACTTGTGTCTTCACAGTTTTCAAATATATATTTCAATCTGCATATATATCATTGAACTACCTGCCCCTTGAAGCACTATAGGATGAAGGAACAAACTTAAAACAACTCCTAAATTTCATCAACTTCAAGTAAAATATATTAGCTACTTTTGGCACACATGAATAATTGGGTATATACCTTTCAATGGCCCAAGACGGACCTTCAAAGCTGGCAGGCAGTGTTTACTGTTATTTTCTATCACCATGTATGCAGGCATATGAGGCATGTAAGGTTCAATTTCTTTATTTATGCTATATTCCCCAACAACAACATGTAGATCAGCATTTTTGAAGCTTTTTATAGTCATGGCACCCTTTTAAGAATAACAAAGTTTTGCATCATTCTGGTACTTGTCAAGTGTCCTGGGAGTGAAGCAAGCGAGTGACATTTTCAATATGGTCAAATTGCTATTTTGTAAATAGTAAAAATGAATTTAAAAAACATTATATTTGGTGGTCTCACCTCGAATGACACAAATATTCCTCATGAAATTAGCTGTTTCGCATATTTTCCACAAAATGGATGTTTATTTCAAAATGGCTCTTTAATCCATTCCTCTCCCGGCACCCCTTGAGCTACATGTAGATGTCACATCCTGGGGTGCTGCAGCTAGTAACCGGGTTGAAAAACACTGCTCAGTGCAGATACTGATTATATTGCATGCAACATCAATATACATGCATAGTAGAAGCTTTCCGTTTCATGTGCCTACTCTTTTATGTACAAATATTGTACCACTGACACAAAGGGAGTTATTTTGAATTCAATCAATCAATCAATATCCAATATTTGGTCATTCATATTCAACTTAAAGATACATGTAACAGGACACAAGCTCATGTCAACCACTCTCTTTCGATGAAGTGACTAGTGTTCAAAGCTTGTGTAGAAAAAAAGACAATCTACGTCCCTGGATGGTGTGATATCAACTGTCATTAGACAAATACATGTATTTGGACTGAAAATGATACTTACGTCAAACATGATTTTTCAAGGAAGTTTTGCTTCAAATATCAAGGGAAAAAAAATCACAAATATGTACCATCTGAAATTACAGTGCACCGGTATCTTGAAATTTATTCCGCACTGTGGATTGATATAATGGACTAGCCTACAGTATGAATTGATTCTGATTTACAACTGAAAGTGGAATCTATATATATGCAGACCTCATACGCGTGCAGATGTTGTTTCGCTGATTTTTACAGCTCAACCTGTTGTCCTGTATGGCCATTATATTTGACCTAAAAAACAAAGTAACAGGTGCTTACTCCCAATAAACTGAAGTATGAGATTTCAACTGACAATTTCAAAATCAATTTGAGCATTTATTTCATTAATTGCAGGCTTCAAATGTGTTTTTCCCCCTTTTATCGGGAAGGGGGGGGGGGTATTTTTTATTGTTAATGAGAGACAAGTCTCTTTGCAGGCCTTCTAAAGTAAACATATAATAATAATACTAATATTTAGCTTTGAAATAGTGCCTAATACAAATGTCTCTAAGCTCTTTTCAGATATACTATTACCACGGTCATTGGATTCAAAACTTGCCCGCACACACTGTGTGCACAGTCTCCACTCCCTGGGGAGCATTCCAGCCAGGCGTTACTTGACGCTCAAAAACTGTTTGACCAAACATATCTCTCAATGAATTGTGGTTCATCACTTTTAAGAATGCTGTTAATAATATTGAGGTTACTATAAGTATGGTACATGTACCTTTAATAATAAGGCTATACAGCTCTTGGTTTAAATTTAAAAAAAAATATTTTGATTGGTAATATAACATCATAGTGTTCAAGATTCTACCACAGACATCATGAAGTTCAAAATCAAGTCAATTGTACTGTAATCTATAGAGGATTAGAGGTAGTTGAAAGTTTAACTCTTGTATATAAACCTATTCTTACTATAATATAAACCAATATGCCTGTTCTGAAAGGTTCTATTTTTTTAATCATTTTCCATATTTTCCATATCATCACCATGTAGTACACAATCTTTTTCTTAATACAGAAATTAATCTATAAAAATGGGTATATAAGCAAGAAACTTGACTTCCTAGTCTAAAAATAGTCCTTTTATTACAAATTCATCTTTACTACTATAATTTTTGCAGTGCAAATAATTGCAAAGTTCAAAGCACAATGTATGAATTAGGCTAGCTCGATCTCTCAATCTTTGCTCAACCACAAAGCAGGGTATTTCCCTTATGAAACCCTGCACAATGAATAAATGCAAAGAGATCACTGTTCAACGATCAAAATATAAAATCCTGTATAAAAATGAATCTCTAGACTTTTGCTTGTCATGAATGAAAATGCATTTGATATCAGCATGACACGGAAGAAAGTGATCATTCAACACGGACTCTCTCAAACAATAACATTTATCCTACATATCAATTTCCTTCAATGAGGATATAACTCATAGAGGATTCATATTACAATGTGAAATTAATATCATACATAAACAACAAGTATTTCTTCAAAGTTTTGCCCATTTGTGCACTTTCTTTATTTTCTATTTTTATTATTTTGTCTGTGTGAAACATAAAGGATTTTCTTTTCTGTAATGGCACCATAGGTGTATGTCTGATATTACATGATAATACAAACAAGAAAAAAGGCCTTACTCACAATTCTAAGCAGTTGAATACACTTTGGGGGAGTGTGAACATTAAATAGAGTAAAATATAGAAATACGATAAATAGATTCATACTAATGCCTCACTCGAATATAAATCACAGCTACCTAAATCTTTCATTGGTACAAAGGAGAGCGTGAGTGAGTGTGTAGAATTGACATCTCAACATTTAATGAGTAGTGATCGTTGTGACGTCCCTTAAAAAAAAAGTGATGCCAAATGATCAGCTCTTATATTTATTCAGTCTCAATGCACTTTGGAAACTCTCATCATCCAGGATTTGAGTTTTTATGGGAAGCAATGGGCTCAAGGTATGTCCAGCATGGACCCACTCCATTCATGCTACAATTAAGACACCATTTTAGAACACTGATCTGGGGGGCATTTCACAAAACTTGTCATCAGTGACAAATGACAGTTTGTGTTATGAGCTACTGAAATCCTTGCTTCTGATTGGTTATCAGCAGATTCGTCACTGATTTTTGTAATTTGTCATTGAAAAAAGGCTTTGTGAAACGGGCCCCTGGTCAGGAGCGAGATTTGAAATATATGAAGCTATGGTGTTTCTCAATTCAATTCGAATATACCAATCACCAACCCCCGAATATTTTGCTCTGGATGTTAGGGGGGTTCCATGTCTCTGTGATATTCGAAATACGAACTTTGAATATTACTTCTATAAAGAAATACGGCAATTTTATTACACTCACAAACCTCAATTAGCAAAAACAGTGACAATACTTGGGTGCACCTGTATGCCCTCGTACGTTTTTAGACAAAACATTCAATTTAGGGTCGGGTAATATGGGTCACAGAGAGCCATACTATTCTCTAATTTTCACAAGATTTTTAGAACTGCAAAAAATGAAATGAACTAGCAATGGGATAAATTTTAGACCACTCATATGACTAAAGCAACAAACAAATTCAGTGAATGGTAATGAATTTGTGAAGTCCACAACTAACTGAAAATCTAAGCAGATCGAACAAGGAAGTGAACCTATTGAGAAAATTTGTTTTTTCCCCTGTATCATAATGCTGTACATGTTTTCATAACTATTATTCCTGATTCCTCCATTGTTCAATTGGTATTGTCCACACTACCCATACTCAATTTTACTATTTTCTCATTTCTATCATTCTATGGTAACTAATTATGAGGCTTGTTTTCTTAAATTACTAACTTTACTATCATTAAAGGTACTATGTCCTATTTGCAGGCCAAAAATTGAAAAGGTTAAATTCCAACGGCATTTGAAAGATAATACTAATTTAGAACTTCCCTAAAAAATAACGACTATTAGTTGTTGAATCTACTTAAGAGCTATAGAGCCAGTAAGTAATAGTCTGATTTTCAGACCATTGTACGGAATGGTTGTACGTTTTATGCTGCGCAAAGATTCAATCAGTTCAATTTTAGCCATTACAAGAAGTGGGTTATTGATGTAGACAAATGGTCATGTACCATTTACAGCTCATTTTATGTATGCTATTACCAAAGAAGAAAAAAAGCCAGTCAGTCACTCAATAGTGTCTGACAGTGAAGTCTAGCAAGTAAACGGGTTTCCATGCATAATTTGAATATTAGGACACTCACTGCTAACGTTTAAATTCCACAGATAGGACATACATGACATATAATTCCTGCAAAGTTCTACAGAATTTGATGTTGGCTGCAAAAGGGACATAGTATCTTTAAATAATATAATGGGCATGTCTCTGCTGAATTTAACATTTCCTTGATAACTCTGGTTACACTATCAATCAAAGAAAAAAAAAAAACTTTAGGGCATTTTAAACACAGAGCACTATAAAGTAAGATTCTAAAATTACTGTGTATCTGAATGGCCTAGAACCAGTGAAGCAATCATAAGCCTGCTCAATGTACGTCGCAGGGTTGGCCAGGATGATACATCCAGTGGACCAGCGAAGCACAGGCGCACAGAGTTTCCAAGCTAGGAATTATTACGACTCGACTAGCTCGATACGACTAAAGAACTAGACTAGGCATAAATAGTCAAATTCGACAGAACGCCATGAATACAATCAACAACAACAATAACACTTCTTAACCATAAAAAGAATCCACCATCATTTTTGTTGCATGCGTAAACAGATAAATCTCACTGATAAGTGAGATTCTATTAATCATCCAAATTGTAATAGAAGTGCATTTTTGTGAATCAAGTTAATAATATTGTTACAATGAATGTCACTAGAAATTTTGTTTGTTACAGCTATTGGCAAGGAGATAAGACAATATACATTAACATACCTCACAAGTACACATGTACAACAAAAATGAGATTTGAATCGTGGTTCAGAATTTTGTTTCTTCTTGTGTGAAGAGGCTTATTGATGGTCTTTTTCAGGTTAACTCTCTACAGAAAGAAAATACCAATAAGATGGTGCTTACCATAGACAGAGTACGACCAGGTGGTAGCCTAGGGGTCGATGCTTGGCCTGGAACAGGTGGGCGGTCGGAGTCTGGGACAAGCGGGCGGGCAGAGTCTGGGATATGTGGGCGGTCAGAGTCTGGGACAGGCGGGCGGGCAAAGTCTGGGACAGGCGGGCGGGCAGAGTCTGGGACAGGCGGGCGGGCAGAGACTGGGACAGGCGGGCGGGCAGAGTCTGGGACAGGCGGGCGGGCAGAGTCTGGGACAGGCGGTCGGGCAGAGTCCGGGATAAGCGGGCGGGCAGGGTCTGGGACAAGCGGGCGGGCAGAGTCTGGGACAGGTGGCCAAGCGGATGAATGGTCTGGAACACACGAACCAAAAGATGAACGATTTGGCACGGATGGACGACGTGCAGGAGGTTCTTCATCAACTGCATCAGGAACCATGTAAATATCTGGAAAGTCATCTTGATCAACAGCAACATACTCTTCATCATCAAGACCGTTGTCATCAAAGCTAGGCTCATACATGGTAGAATCACTCAATATTCACAAAATGTATCCAACGAGGGCAGTCACAAGTAAAATATTCAGAAGTAAATCCAAAATGGCTTCTGACAAGAAGCTTTTAAGCAGATTTAGATATATTCAAGAACGTTATTGGCCAAGAGTTTCACTCGAGAGGGTCCCAAAGTAACCAACGGCTTCAGCCTTCTGAAAGCAATGATTCCAAATAAATGGAGAGCTTTGCCTCTACATGAAGCTTTTATTGATGTTGGCAAGAATATGCGTGAAAAATGGATGACACAAACAAGGAAGATACATACATTAAGTCATTAAAGACTGTCACTAATGGCTCACAAAGGTTGTTGTGAGCAGTTTCAGCAAAACTTTCTCTGCTATGTTCCAACTAACTAATCCCCAAACAGTCACACTCATTTTGAAGATTTGCCTCATAATCACTGATAAAAGCTGGAATTCAACATTTCAAACTATCTCTAAATTCACATAGACTTATGTTACTACACAATCTGAAATGACTCCTCAAAAATATTTCAAAAGCATCCTTTAATTTCTGCATATTGCAGTGATCCTTTCAGGCTTACACTTATCCAAATAATGACAGGAAAATGTAAGTATTAGAAAAACAAAGAATCTCAAGTGCTTATCTATAAAGTTTCCTGTAAAAGGAACAGGGAAGAATGAATTTCACATGCGAAAGAAATTACTTTTGCAGCTACAATGCAGACATGTATGGATCTTCAAGTAGCTACGCCTCTCCAATTTGTAATATGACCCGTTTGATAGTGATACCCTTTTTGTGTGCAGAACCCTATCTTGATTGATCTCAAATTAAGAACAGCCTAAGACACTAGCCCAACGTTATATTCAATTTCAACAGCCGACTTTGAGTGGAGTAGAGTGCAGGCTATTATTGTCTATCCATGAACAGTACATTGATGATAATTTGTTTAATGAATCCAGACTGTCAATCAGCGACTCTCATGGAACATAGCCTGGTTTGATACAGAAAGGGCCCCCATAAACTAGGTCTACACAATTTTTTCATTGGGGGTCAGAACTGAATTTTCTAGGGTCTTTATGCATCATTCAACCCATGCTAAAATTCCATTTTTTTTTTTTTTTTTTTTTTTGGGGGGGGGGGGGTGTTAGGGGAGGGGGGGGGGGGGGTGGGGGGGAGGTCTGGACCTGAATTGTAAGTGTCTGGACTGCTGGTAAATGCCAAGGCTTACATAATCATATACAGAGCCCCTACATTTTACCTAGAAGCCCCCAAAATCATCAACATTTTAATAAGGGACTGGTGCACATAAATACTTTTCCATCAGATCCTTAGAAAAGAAATCATTAAGTACACCTGTAGCCCTTCTGCATAAACAGTGAATCATCCAATCAATACAGCAGTTGACGATCACTTTGTTGCTCTTATAAAATAGTCCGATTGGAACACACATTATTCACTAAAGGCTGCTGAAAATTGCTTCGCTTAATCCATTTCTATTCCACAATGCATTTGGTTTATCTCACAGTACATTATAAAGTAGATAAAATTAAAACACAGTTGATAGTTGATGTTGAACTTAAGATAGTGTTACTGATTTCAGTATGGTGTCTCCACTATGGAGGCTATGACGCTAAGTAAAAATTCCTACATGTACCGGTACTTCCTCCTCAAACATATGTAAACCAAGAGGCTGTTCACACCGGCAGAGATAGCGCGGTCTATCTCTGCGGTTTGGAAGGTACAACGTCGTTTCGGTCCGCCCAACAGCGAGCCACGGTGAGCCAAAACGGCGTGCAACTGGAGCACCTCTTGGGGGTGGTCCACGAGAGATAGCGCAGTCTAGCGCGCGCTAGAAAAAAGGGGGTGCTACGATAGACCGCGCTATCTCATTGCGGTGTGAACAGCCTCCAAGACATTTTAGCTCATTAAAAAAGAAATCACCTCTGCCACCTGTTAGTTTCAGCCATTATTGAGCACACAAATGCTGCCTGAAGATGAGCATGAAATCAATGTGCATTAATTAACCTTTGTTTTCAATTCAAAACCAAAACTTCATGAAATGAATAACCTTGTGTGTACAAATATTCTTAGGATTACCTAGGGGCAGAGTAAACATGTGAATACCATGCAGGACTGAGGAGGGAGAATCGAAGGCCATGCCCTTAACCAATAACAACATTTGACTGGATTGCTCCTCTGGAGTTGAGGGTGTGCACTATATGTGCAGAAAAGCACTTCACAATAATTCCATGCAAAGCGCTTAGAATAGTAGTATTAAGCACTATAAAAATACAACTAATGCTCTCTTACCAAGTAGAACATCGATGGAAAATTAACGACGGCATCATTGTCAGAATCCAGATCCACTATGTAGAGGTCATCTTCTTGCTCTCCACCATTCATACTGGGCTCCTCATCTGGTACATTATACATGTCATCCTCTTCTATATGTGCCTCAGACTGATGGAAATTGGTATGAGGCTGCGATGTTATCCTTGCCGGCAGAGCTACATGATGCATCATACAGAATTCAATATAAAAAGTCATTGTTACACAAAATGTTGCAAAGGTGCAAAAAGTTATAATATTGCATGTCAAGACCCAGTAGGGAGTTAACTGCCATACTTTTTCACACAAATAATACTCTTCTGTCTCTCAAAAATTAATATTAAGATAATTCAATGCAATTTTTTATGGCGTCCCCTGCTGAAAATGGTTACCCTTTGCTCGTGCTCTCCCCCTCCCCCTCCACCACTGAAAGAAAGAGAAATCGTGCTGACTGGATTTAATCCTTTATTTCCTACAATCTTTTCAACAATCTTTTCAACGATGAAGATTTGGTAATCATGTTAGTGGCCATCCACAGTATTAGAATCGCGAACCAAATTTACAATCATTTTAAAGGCAATACCATCAACTTTGTTAATACTTTTACATACATTTTCAACAATTCATAACTCTCTTATTAGTTACGATTTTGCTCAAACTTGTTTTGAATGGTTTGTCTGATTTGTCTGTTTCTATTGAAAGCAAGTTATTTTTGGAGTGGACTTGTACTTAAAGCGTTAAAAACACCCCCAAAAAACAATCTTTCTGTTCTTTCTTTCTTTCTTTTAACATCTGTTGCTCTGGTTAACTTCTGAAAATGAACCTAAGAACACCAAACTATGTGATGCTCGATCAGCACAAGGAGTTTAATTGCAAGAACACACATGCATGCATGACACATTAGCAGTAATGTGGAGAAAATGCGTGGTGATAATCCAAACTGGTTTATTTATATGCAAGTGAACATGCAAGTGAACATGCAAAAATAGTGTCTTCTGAGAACTAGAAGGGTGTTAACTCATATTCTCTTACACATAGTTAATGCCCTTTTGGCTCTGTAACGGACAGTATCACAAGGACAAAATACAATGACTTCATGCAAACAAAAGTCTCTTGGCAGCATGCAATGGGTGGGCACAGTAAAGGTAAACAATGCAGCATGATTAACAAGCAAATTAATTTTGAAGACCATCTTGTTTACTGTTTCATTATGATCATAGAGTGGTGAAGTGTGACGTCATCAAAAAACTATTTTTAGAATTTCTCAATTTTTTCTTCATATCCCGAAAGAACATCAAAAATAATGTCCAAATGTCGGAAACCAATTGAATATGTTAAGTATGTTAACCATTAGGAGCCAGAGCATATAACCACTGAGTTCCTATGGGGAGTATATTTATTCAGATGGTCATATCTCAGCCAATACTTAACATATTCAATTGGTTTTCAACATTTGGACATTATTTTTTATGTTTTTTCGGGATATGAAGAAAAAATGGAGAAATTCTAAAAGTAGATTTTTACGACGTCACAGCTATAGAAATCTATAGTGGTTGAAACAACATCTATCTGACAATGATAATACAGATGAAAGATCATACTTTAGTGTACTGCAAACTTGTCTTATCTTCGTAAAGAGAAGTGTAATGATGTGATGTGAACATTTTTTTTTGTTCTGGACCTTTCCATCTCTGTGTGACTTCAATAATAACAAAAAGTTTGATATCTTTTCAGCCATTTGACTTTATCCAGAACCAATATAAAAACATGGCTATAATAGGCACAACCAGCCGGCCCATGTATTATTAATATTAATTAACGGTCACCATATTTTGTTTAAAGTGGAGCTAAATTGGTATGATCGTAATTGGCTAACTTGAATTTCACACATTTTGTGGTCTATAATCATCTTCATAGCAATTTCAGGTTCTAAAAGAGCACTAGAAATGTCATAAATAAGAATAAGAGCAATAACCATGCGCTTTGAAGGCATTTGCGGTCTGAAACAAGAACTCAACTATCCCTTTAAACCAGAATACTTGTACATGCACATTTAATTTCTATAATACCTCCCCCCCCCCCCCAAAAAAAAAAAAGAAAGAAAAGATTTGTGTCATGATTTAAATATCAAAGTATTCTTAGATAATTATCATGAAATATAATGTTAATCTGTTACTTTCATCTAACTACTACTTCTCACAAAGAAAATTAACCTTGGAGGCAGCTGTATAAAATCATACTTGAAAAGCTCCATTCCTTTAAAGATACTATGTCCCTTTTGCAGCCAACATCAGATTCTGTAGAACTTTCCAGGAATTATATGTCATGTATGTCCTATCTGTGAAATTTAAATGTTAGCAGTGTCCTAATATTCAAATTATGCAAGGAAACTCGTTTACTTGCTAGACTTCACTGTCAGACACTATTGAGTGACTGACTGGCTTTTTCTTCTTTGGTAATAACGTACATAAAATGAGCTGTAAAGGGTACATGAGCATTTGTTTACATCGATAACCCACTTCTTGTAATGGCAAAAACTAAACTGATTGAATCTTTGTGCAGTACAAAACGTACTGTATGACCATTCGGTACAATGGTCTGAAAATCAGACTTTTACTTACTGACTTGCTGGCACTTAAGTCGATTCGACAACTAGTTGTCGTTATTTGCCCACTTTTAAAGACATTTTCAAGCCTCCTTTTTTTAAGGGAAGTTCTAAAATAGTATTATCTTACAAATGCCGTTGGAATTTAACCTTTTCCATTTTTTGGCCTGCAAATGGGACATACCCTGTAGTACCTTTAATAAGTACAGAAGAGATGTACAGTACACAAGTTTTTGATTTTTTTTTTTAACGCTACATTTGATTAAGAAAATTAACCAATCAAGGAAATACAAACATTTATAACCAAGCTTTGGAAAATAAAAGAACCGGAAGTGTACCAACACCTATGCTGTGCAGTATAAAAGTAATTTAAAGCCTCAAATATGTGACAAAACTTGATTAAAATTTCACAAAGGTTATGATTGGCATTGTCCCCTTTTTACCTTGCAATGTTGTTGACTTTTGAAGATACTTATCAAAAAATGATCGCACAGCTTTTTTAACACCTGTTACAAGCATTGAAATAATTTTCATTTTCAACGATGAGAATCTGAAATTCAATCAAAATGCTAATGCAAAATCTTAGTAAGATGCAGGGAACGTAAAATTTCGTTTTCAAAAGAATGTATGACAAAATGACAGGATTTATCACTAAGGAATAATAAACGACTCTGCATTAAAAAAAAAAGGGAGAGAAAAATACTGATGACAGTTGATGCAAGCTACCATCCCCCCTCCCCCCCCCCCCCCCCCATCTCCCCTGAAATACCCTGGAACATTTGGCATAATGGCCTGACCCTGATTTTAAGTTTTGTCTGAGTCAAGTTTAAAGCTAAAGACCAGTTATGGTCATGCGATTGCATTGTCAAAGAAACGTTGTGAAATCGGTCAGAAAAGGTTGATCATCTAGCATAGATGTACTGCAAGGTTCTGGAATCATCAAAAAAATTCAAAATGATAAGAAATTTGGCCAAGTCTTCATAAAGTTAGAAGCACTGTACACAGAAAGATGTATATGGGACTACACACACGTGCGCGACACATGCATTTCATATCTCTCAACAGGCGAGAGATACACTATTAAATTTACCAAATACATCAATTAGTAGGCGGTTTCCCGTCAAAATTGTTATTATCATGTAATATTCAAAACATTCTTTCACATGATTGGTAATAAGAGCTTCCATTTCATTTTTTGAAATTGGGGCGTTTCCAATACTGGTCTTTACCTTTAACAAAGTGAATTACCACCATTTTTCATAAAACAGTAAATAAAAAAAAATTTAAAAAAAAATCTTTAAAAACTATAGAAACTCATGTGGGAGTACAAGGTTGTAAAGATTCGCAATGATCCCACAACAAAATCCTGTTTCTTTGCCAATCACTTGAACATAATGATACCAACCCCCCCCCCCCCCCCCCCCCCATTTTGCTATTTCAGAAAACATGTAGCCTTAAATCATAGCGGAATATGTGGCTTTTATAACTTTCTTCCGTGTTGCATTATTCAGTGTGGGTTTACATGTAGATCTTTTGAGGTGCCTGCAAATGATTCATACCATCCCCAGTAATGGATTGAAAAGTTTTTTTCTTTGTTTGTTATACACAACTTTGATTTTTAAAATTTCCATAGCTTTATTTAAAAAAAAAGGAATGAACTTAAAGAAATGTTTACCAATTCAAACATTTTTAAGGAATATTGGAAATACCATGGATGACAAAAGTGGAATATGTTTATACAAATGTGCACAGGCAATGACTTATATACCCTTGATTTGATATACCTTTCTTGGAATAACCAGCCACTGATGAAGTAACTGGAATACAATTAAGATAAAAAGCATAACATTTCTTTTAAACATACAAAGCATACAAATGTTATAACAAATTAATTTCAGCATTCAGGTACATTTTTAATACGATTGCAGGTCACATTACTTTCGATTAAACCTAAATGACTTTGTGAACTACATGTACTCAGTACATGACTGAAGTTACCAGTATATTGTTCCACATAAATGTTATTGTATCAAAATCGAATGCATTCATTACTGATAGAAAATGAGAGTAAACTGATTCACATAGGCGGAAGAAAAATAATTCAAAGGGGAAGTCCACCCTGATATCCTAATATAGAGTTTACGGTAACAGAAATGAAAAATGGGAGAAACAGATCAATCCAATAGAAAAAGAAAATATCAAATATAAATTCCTACAGTTGTAATTGATGAAACACACCTTTAGAGTACCTCTCGCATAATTTGCTTTCTCTAAAGAAAATATTTATAGAAATAAATATATACCCAAAGTATGCAAGTCTTTCATGCACAGACTCTTTATGAAATAGATCTAATCTTTCAACAAACCAAGAAAATGGAATTTACGCTAATTTCAGTACTAAGCAGATACCAGAAAATGTGCTAGTTAATCTAGTGCAATGACAGTAGAAGGCAACATGTTATAGCAAGAGCAAAAAGACATTATATGTAAGTATTGGTCAAAGTAAAAATTACATAGCAGTTACATGACAAGATACATTACTTATTAGTAACATTTATAGTAGACCTAGAAGTTTCAGCAGTACTCATGGTCTACAATAGCAGTTAGTGCTCCAGATATGTAAGATGTGTGTTGTAGGAGAAATAGACATATTAATCAAATTTTGAATATTATAAATATTTTGCGGTAATGGTACATGATGACAATAGTAACAAAAATGCTAATTGTATCGATAATGGTAATGATAATGGTTATTGGTATTGATAATAATGATAATGGTAATGATAATGGTAATGATGATGGTAATGGTACCAGTAATGGTAATGGTAATATCGATATATTGACTGCTATGAGAGGCATCGCTGTTTCTATAGGCTCTTGGGGACGTTACATCCTGCTATAACCCCTCAGCTCACCTCATGGTTATAGGTTATAGCAGGATGTAATGTCCCCAAGAGCCAGTATAGAAATAGCTATGCTTGGAATATTAAAACAGTCCATATATCTTTTATATACCGAATTCACAAACAAATCTAAAAAAAATTCTTACCTCATATTTCCTTGAGTAAAACATCACAGCAAATCTTAGATACTGTCTGTAAATATTCGCTGGAAAGTTGCTTGAATGTAGCGATCATTCGGGAATCGCAGACAAAAAGCACTGTATGGTATCCAACTTTTTACACATAAATAAATGGGGATCTCAGCAAAATATATTTATGCAGCCCGTTACCCAGGGCAACAGGCATCTTTCAAAAAACTATTGACCGGTAGGCGGGCATGGCTAAAATCACAACAATTTTTAAAATCAGATGGCTAGATTTCTCTTACGGTTTACGTGTAAAAAGTTCCTTTGTGCGAGCACGGATACCACACATTGTTTATGCGATTTAGTCGCTACATTCTGTTTTTTTTAAATTGCTGAGTGTAGAAAGTTTCTTTTTGCGAGCGCAGATACAAAATACAGTGCAGTGTATGTGCGATTCCCGAATGATCTTAACATAATTATGATTCAGGCAACTCTCCAGCGAAGATTTACAGACAGTGTCTCAGACTTTCTGTGATGTTTTAAACAGTCTTTACCCAAGGAAAGGATAAGGTAAGAATTCTTTGTAGATTTGTTTGTGAATTCGGTATATAAAAGATAATGGACTGCTTTAATATTTGAAACATAGCTGTTTCTATACTGGCTCTCAGGGACGTTACATTCTGCCGATGACCCCGAGGCGCTCCGCCCGCCTTGGGGTCATCGGCAGAAGGTTACGTCCCCAAGAAACTATAGAAACAGCAATGCCTCTCAAGGCTCTCATAGCAGTCAATATAATATAATATAATGGCACTGGTTATGTAATAGTAATAGTAAAAAGGCAACAGTACTGGCAGGAGTAGTTTAGTTATAGAAGAAGATATGGTAGTGGATATTGGTAGTGGTAGTGGTGGTGGTAGTGGTAGTGGTGATGGTAGTATGTGGTACTGGTAGTAGTAGTAGTAGTAGTAGTAGTAGTAGTAGTAATAGTAGTAGTAGTAGTAGTTGTACAAGTAGTAGTAGTTGTACAAGTAGTAGTAGAAGTAGTGGCAGTCATCATAGTAGAAGTAGTAGTGGTGGTGGTGGTGGTGGTGGTAGTAGTAGTAGTAGTAGTAAATAGTAGGACTTTTAGATTTAGTGTTTATTGTAGTAGGAGTAGTCATATAAATTGATCATAGAAGCATTAATTGTACCTGGGGGTATGTCTGAAATATCTGACGAGCTGGAACTCTGAGACAGGGTCCTGGATGGCAATGATGGCAGAATAGGCTGACTGTGACTACTAGAAATCTTTGTTCCTGTTGAATTGGAGCTATTCCCTCTGTTACCAAAGGCTCCTCCTCCTCCTCCTCCTCTCCCCCCTCGTGTGACTCCTCTTCCCCCTCCTCGTGCGACTCCTCCTCTCCCTCCCACTTGTCCCGTAGCTGCTAAGTTCACATTTTTTGCACCTTGAGGAGGAGGCCTCAAACCTACAGCAGGATTTCCTGCCCCATCTGCACTGAATTTTTTTCTTAGTTCATCAAACTTGTTTCCACTCGCCATCTCCAAGGTCAAAAGTCAGTGACTGACATCACTCTCATCGCTGAACTGTCCAAACCAAGTCATAGATCAGCTGTAGCAAGAACAATGGTATTTCATATACTCAATCTTATTTGCTGAATTGATATTTGTCAATTTCATTGAAACCTGCTATAGCGACCACCTGGATAAAGAGACCCCTCATGTAGAAAAGTAGCTTACATCTCTGCGCATGCACTTTAAATTCGACCGGTCTCAGCCTCATTTTCAAACAATGGCGCTTTTTGGCTCTACAAGGGCCCTTCTGAAATTAGCTATCGCTGGCTGCCATTCGCTTTCTCCCGTTTGATCTGAAACCAAAATCATGATCATGATATTCCAGTCAAACCTTCTATTTCAAACTATTTTTTTCAGCATCCGTAAAGAGTTTTAACTAAGTTTAAGCCTTACTTAAGTTGGAAAAATTCTCATCTTCGTCATATTTAACGTACTAAATAGTGTGCACCAGTTATGTGTGCAGTGCATCATGTGTACAAAGCATGACATGCAGTGTGTTATGTGAGATTACGTATTACTATTGGCATTGTCGTTGCACTCTCTTAAAAGTGAGCCCTCTCATCTCACTTAAATTTGAAACCGCTCAAGAGGATCGGCCAATCGGAGCGTGTTAACTCACTGTACAGCGCTCAATGCATAAAGTTCTACATGCACCCTGTCCATAAAGATTTTTTTGGTCCCCATTTTTGTCTCCAATTTGAAGCTGTATAAAAGGCTATAGATAGGGTCTAGGTCTACATGGTCTAGATCTAGATTCTAGATTCTAGGCTGTACTAAATACTATCATGACTAGGGTCTATATAGATCTAGATCTAAGTAACTTAGCCAACATAGTAGGTATGTTACAATGTGTGTGCTTTCGCCAAGAAGGTTTCTGCCATGGGGCTGTTATGCACTATTGGAGACCAATTTGGATAGCCTACGTAAATGTGATCTTTTGATGGGCTGATTAGATTTTTGTTTCATGATTTCTATTGGATGAGAAGAATGACATTGTTATCTTTCATTTCATACTAAACTTTTTATGATTTATGTTTTCGGCGGTTTGTTTTGCTGCACTGTTTCACAAGAGCCGTGTTTAGTGCCATTCTGTACCCTGATCCTACCTACAGGATTTGAAAAAAAGTATCTAGACCGATTGGTTAACATGTGAATTTGCTTTTGGTGAAATTTCAGCAAAATCTAACGATTAGAAATATGTTTTTTTGGATGAGGAATGTGAAAATGTCATGCAAAAATGACGGCCCGATTAGCGTTTTTTGTGTATTTACATACATTTTGGGGTAATTTTATGTCATGAAATAGAATCTTTCGGTCACATTTGAGATCACAACTTTTGGTTTAAAAACAAAGGAAAACAAAGCAATTAAATACATGATTTCCGGGCATTTAAAATTGGCATAACTTTCTTATTACTGGGGCTATTATGATGAATGAGGCATCAAATAAAAGCTCTGTCGAATGGCATAAAGCAGGAGCTTGAATTCTGAGATTTAATTTTTTTGTAACATCCCTAAACATATAGGGTCTAGGTCTATACGCATCATGATCATAGGCTAGCAAAACAATGACTTACCTACACATTATTCTGTGAGAGAAAGTAGACCCTATCACAGGATCAACCACACATAGCAGCATTATTATCATTCTTGTACATTAAAAACTGTGTAGACAACCATGCCATTTGGTATGCATTAACCTAAGCTAAGGCCATCTAATTTCTTACACAAATACAAGCGTGTGGGACTACATTGTACCTACCGGCTACCTGTTGATTTTGGTCCCGATAATCCCAGTTTTTTAATCTTTGTTGATATCTTCTTCTATATCAATTAGGACCACACTCAGCTCAGATGGAGTATTTAATATCACACGTATGTCTTGATTGGGATTTAATCACAAAAACTACATAAAAATAACCAACAAAAATAAAACTTACCAAGTAAAGTTAAAGAAAGAAACATTACACCAAACACCGCGAACTTTATCAAACACGGAAGTCAAAGAGGTTTTATCGCCACAGTATAGTACAGTCGCTGCGCAGTTCACTCCCACATGAAATACATGTACCAACACCAAATGGTGGTCCCACTTCCTGCATAATTGAGAGCTGAAGTTATACTAGTAAGGACCAACGCTCCAGAAAGATGAAAGTAACCCCCACCCCCCCCCCCTACCTAAAATATATATATATATTACATATCAACAAAATAATAATAATACAAATAATTTAAAAATATACTGCACATGTAATGATATATTATGAAATAAATACTAAAATAGTCCTTTCTAATAATGAATAAACTCCCTCGATCATAATTAACCTAAAAGCATCATGCTTTTTGTGTAAGTTCCTTTTACCCTGAATAGTATGAAAAAAAATCAAATTAAATCAATTCAAACATTACGGTGCGGACTAGGAAACCTTGATTTTTAGGTCTCCAATATTTTCCCACTCAGAGTTAGCGAATTGTCGTATAAAATAGGATGCCATGCGCAAATCTTTGGCTGTAAGTTTCAAAATTTGGGTTTAGCTAAACTAGACAAAATAAACAAAACAAAGCAAAACTAAACTAAACTGAATTAAACTAAACTAAACTGCAAACAAAACCTACTAATAAACAAAACTAATGTAATTCATCCATTTTTAAGACCTTATATGAGAACGATAGCTTGTGTTGCAGATAATTCACATTAGCCTTTTTTGTAGTAGTATGAAAATAATAAAAACAAAGAATAGCATAAGAGAAGGTGATAGAAGGAAGAAACAAATAATAACATAAGTAAAGACAAAAAGACAAAGTGATAAAAATGATGAATAAACAAAGAATAACATAAGAGAAGGTGATAGAAGGAAGAAACAAAGGGAAGCGTAAAGAAAGATAGGAAGAGGAAATTATAGAATAATAAAAACAAAAAATAGCATATAGAACGTGATAGAAGGAAGAAACAAAGGATAGCGTAAAAAAAGATAGGAAGAGGAAAAAATAACAAAAAACAATGAATTACATTTTTTTATAAAGGTGATAGAAGGAAGAAACATAGAATAAAATGAGGAAAGATAGAAAGAAAAAAAGGATAGAATGATAACAACAAACAATAACATAAGAGATCAAAGATGAGAAACAAAAAATAACATAAGGAAAGATAGAAAGAGAAAATGACAAAGAATATAATGGAAAGATAGAAGAGAAGATGAAAGATGGAAAAACAACAAATAACATGAGAAAAACAGAAAATAAAGTGATAGAAGGAAAACAAAGAATAACATGACGAAAGATCGATAGGAAGAAAAAATGATAGAATAATAAACGAACTATAGACAGAAAGAGAAATTGATAAATAATAGAAGATTCAAAGATAAGATAGAAGATGAACCGATGGAAAAACAGAGGAAAAAGAAAATGATAGAATGATAAAAAAATACAAAATATAGCATATTAAAGCTTATCTGCCGTAGTTTACAGGAGGGATTATACTGCCCTGCAAGGTCACTGAACAGGTGGTTATCTCATCAACTCAGCTCTCAGTTAACATAAGAAAAAGAGGATCATGGGGGACCAATGGTCACCGATTAGGCATGGTTTGTTATATAGAGGGCGCAAGTAGCTACAAGTAGTGCAATGGGCCTTTAAGATGAAATTACAACAAGTTCCTTTTACCCTAAATATAATGAAAACAGATCAAATCAAAACGGTGCGGACTAGCAATTGTTACCTTGATTTTCAGGATCTCCGATATTTTCCCACCTCACGTTAGGGAATAATAGAATAAAGAATGCGCGAGTCTTTTTGAAAGTTTAAAATTCGGATTTTAGCTAAACTAGACAAAATAAACAAAACAAAACAAAGCAAAACAAAACTAAACTGAATTAAACTAAACTAAACAAAACCTAAACAAAACTAAAAAATAAGGCAAAATAAACAAAACTAAACAAAATAAAATAAAGTTGAGCTAATTAAACTGAAAGGGGAAGTCCACTCTGATTATTAAGTGTTGGTTTTACCAGAAGCAGAACAAATAGAAAAACAGGTCACTGAAGGTTTGAGCTCATTGAAAAGCGATTGAAAATAAGAAAGTTATGAATTTTTGAAGATGTGATCAATAACTCATAGGCAGCAACTCTCTGACGTATATTGGGAGCTCCCCTCCCATTTGCCATGAACTAAAAACAAATTCAATTTATTTTTAGTTTCCCTAACGAAAATGTTCAATTATACATTGTTGCAATTATTTATACAACCCCTGTATGAAACAAATCTATTCTGTCATCAGTCACTAAGAAAATCAACGTTTTATGCTTTTTTTCTGTACAGAGCAGGAGCTCACAAGATACGTCATAGGGTTGCCACTTTGTGTTAGTTCACTGATAACAACTTCAACAAATCACAACTTTCTTATTTTCAATGAAATGTGCGTCCATTACATTGACACGTAATCCGAATAGTTCAAGTTCAATTAGTTCAAGTTCAAGTTCAAATTTGTTTGTCTTTTCTTGCAACATGAATGTAAAACAATTTAAGAAATTTATTACATGTGGTAGAGTACATAAAAAGGAACAATAATAAGAAACAAGTTCATATAATGCATTTTAGGGAAGTAGGAAGACGAGGAGACCTTAAGAAAATCTTAACTTGTAAAAGTCAGGTCCCTCAACGCAAGATCAACGAAAAACAACCAGCCTGGTTATATAATATAGTAGAAAATTAATACAAGAAATGTTCGTCAAAAGCGCTTGCGCACTCGCGAAGGAAACCAGCGCATGCGCACATGGAATCCGGTAGGGTGGTCAATAGGGTGATACTAATTATACAAATCGAGCTGTCATCAACTCATCGTTAGCTCAATCGGCAAGGACAGCGTGTTACCAGGGATAACATCTGGTGTTTCTAATTATAATGGCACTTTGTAGTTGACATGAGGGTTCAAGTCTCAG
>JAVYIG010008625.1:0-87267 GCA_035222895.1 Strongylocentrotus droebachiensis | reverse complement strand
ATTGTATGCATACTCCATTGACAGAGAAGGTGCATCCAGGGGCGTCGCCAAAGGGGGGGTGTGGGGGGTGCGACACCCCCCCCACCTGTCAGGATATTGTCGGTAAAATGCCGTCGGAAAAGAGAAAAGGGGGAGGAAAAAAAGAGAGGGAAAAAAGAGAGGGGAAAAAAAGAGAGGGAAAAAAAGAGAGGGAAGGAAAGAAAGAAAAAAGAAAAGGAAAGAAAAGAAGAAAGAAAAAAAAGGAAGAAAGGAAAAGAAAGGAAAGAAAAGAGAAAGAAGAGAAAGAGAAAAAGAGGGAGGAGAGGAAAGAAAGGGGGAAAAAAAAAAGGAAAAAGAAGAAATAAGAGTGAAAGGGAAACAAAAGAAACGGAGATGAAAGAGAGGAGAGTGATGGGAGGTAGAGTCTGAGAGAGGAGGAGTGGGAGTAAAAGAGAGAAGGGGGTTGTTGGGTGGTTCGTCTCGTCGAGGGAGCAAGAAAGACACGGGTAAATATGTTGCTGTGTCGGTCAGCTGTGTCGGTATTCTTGCTCGATCCTCGTGTACTATATCAATGCAGAAGTTTGAAGTCGGTGAGATGTATATTGTCGGTCGGCCGACAAGTTTTTTTCTCTACGAACTGTGACTTCTTATCCGCTGTGACGACTTTAAAGAAAAGGTTAAGTTCTGGAAGAGGTGAAAAATAATTTGTGAGCATTACCTCATTCTTATTATGCAAGTGTGGAAGAACATCAGTTAAGACATGTTCCTGAAAAGCATGGCTCTTCAAATGCCTTCATATTCTAAATATGCATGTAACATCGTAAAAATCGGGGGCCGGCTTTTTACGCCACGTGTTCGTGTAGTCCCATATACATCTTTCTGTGCAAGTGTTTGTAACTTTACCAAGACTTGGCCAAATTCTTATCATTTTGATGATTCCAGAACCTTGCGATACACACAAATTCTTATATGCTAGATGATCAACCTTTTCTGGTCGGTTCCACACCGTTTCTTTCACAATGCAATCGCATGACCAGAACTCAACTTCATCTTTAAGAGTGACTACAACTACATACTTGTATTTTCTCGAAGTTTTACTGTCCTATAATATCAGCTAAAGAAAATTTTTCGGGGAAACTAAATTCAAACAAGGTTTAAGAGTCAACAACGGTACGACGAATCGTCTTCCTTTCTTTATATTGTGATGAAAAAGCCAAAAATTCCGCACTTCGCGCGGAGGGGAAACTTCATTTAGACGAGTCGAGAACGGTACAACGAATCGTCTTCTTTCTCTAATAATTTAAGGAAACGTCAAAGCTTCCGCGCTTCGCGCGAGAGTGGAAAACTGAATTCAGACAAATAGGGGCTTATTAAAAGTCGAAAACGGTACAACGAATCGTGTTTTTTCTCTAATAATTTGAGGAAACGTCAAAGCTTGCGCGCTTCGCGCGAGAGGGGGAAACTGAATTCAGATGAATAGGGCTAAATCAGATTCGAAAACGGTACGAGAAATCGTCTTCCTTTCTCTATATTGTGATGAAACGCCAAAAATTCCGCGCTTCGCGCGGAAGGGGAAAACTTCATTTAGACGAGTCGAGAACAGTACGACGAATCGTCTTCTTTCTCTAATAATTTAAGGAAACGTCAAAGCTTCCGCGCTTCGCGCGATAGGGGAAACTGAATTCAAACAAAATTAATAGGGCTTATTTAGAGTCGAAAACGGTACAACGAATAGTGTTTTTCTCTAATAATTTGAGGAAACGTCAAAGCTTTCGCGCTTCGCGCGAGAGAGGGAAACTGAATTCAGATGAATAGGGCTTATTAAGAGTCGAAAACGGTACGACGAATCGTCTTCTTTCTCTAATAATTTAATGAACGTCAAAACTTCCGCGCTTCACGTAGGAGGGGTAGCTTCATTCAGATAAGGATTAAGAGTCGAGAACAGCACACCGAATCGTCTGCTTTTTCTCATAATTTAATGAAACGTCAAAGCTTCCGCGCTTCGCGCGGGAGGGGGAAAACTGAATTCAGACAAGGATAAAGAGTCGAGAACAGTACACCAAGTCGTCTGCTTTTTCTCATAATTTAATGAAACGTCAAAGCTTCCGCGCTTTGCGCGGGAGGGGGGGGGGAACTAAATTCAGAAAAGGATAAACAGTCGAGAACGATACAGCAAATCGTCTTCTTTTTTATAATAATTTAATGAAACGTCAAAGCTTTCGCGTTTCGCGCGGGAGGGGGGGGGGGGGAAACTTCATTCAGCCAACGATTACCAGTCGAAAACGGTACAATTAATCGTCTTTTTTCCTAATAATTTAAGGAAACCTCTAAGCTTCCGCGTTTCGCGCGGGAGGCCCATCACCCACCACCCCCCTAATTAGCGCGCTTTTAAGTGATTCTCTTGCTCACTACCGCCCCTCCTAAAATAAGATCCTAGCTCCGCGCCTGCATTAAAATATATAGCTATGATGCTGACTAAATTGAAGAAATAATTCGTATATTTATGTCGTCGAGGAAAATGACCATTTTGCGCATATGCAAGTACTATAGATAGTCCATAGGAAAAACATTTAGCCTTCGGCCCCAGGTTTATAGGGTTGAATTTTGTAGATATTGGACATTTAATTTTGTCGGTAATTGGTGGCTAGTTTTGTCGGTAATCGTTGGCCTCTACAACCCCCCCACTGAAAAAGGTCTAGCGACGCCCCTGGGTGCATCTTGACCACAAACCAAGGTTTTCCGACATAGCAGCAAGTGATTTACATGTATGCCATGTGTATTTCACCCAATGAATTTTATAAGATGGGTAGAGGAATCCCTGCAATCTGATTGGTCAATTACTGTGTAGTTATTTGTACTGATGCATTCGATATCGGGGATCGATACCACCGATATCCCTTTTTTTTAAATAATTCTTATAATTTTTTTTTCATTCTTTAAATAGTTATAATTATTTGTTTTTCATGTTTTTTGATAATTATAATTTTGTTATTCTATTTTTTAATTCTTAATTTTTTTAAATTGTTATAGAGTTTACAGTTTAAGTTTATGTGCACTGACAACTTTTTTTAATTTTTTCATGAAATCATGCTTTCCGGTAATTACCGGAAAGCATGGCTATGGCAAAATCATGCGTCCGGTAATTACCGGAAATCATGATTTGCCATGCACCCGGTAAATCTGTGAAATAACAGATTTTTGTATTTTTGACGATTTTTTGGGGCCCCATTTTATAAAACAGATGATGCACAGGTTTAATTTGTGGGTCGTGGAATTGTGTGCATGCGGTACCTTTGAATTTGGTCTAAAGCTCACTCGGCTGCTCCTCGTGGGTTCAAACATTCAAAAGGTACCTTGTGCACACAATTCCTACCGACACAATCAAACCTGTGCATCATTTGTATACTGCCAAACAGAACACATGAACAACATGGTTTGTCGAACATGGTTGCGGAAGAAACGGTCCACAAATTGTATATAACTATAATGATCTAAATGGTCCGTTATATTCACTCATCCATCACAAAGGCAAACACATGAATTATTACTAAAATGATTTCACAACAACAGGGGGTGTTTCACAAAGACTAAGATCGACTTTAAGTTGGAATTGACTATGGCGGGCCGTTCATGCCCCTGTTTCCTCTCACCATTTACTGGCATTAGTCTCTCAAGGGACTTACAAATCATGGTCACAAATCAGCTTTTGATAATTCATTATTGAAGAAAAGATATTATCTAAAGATTATATTGGTGAGAGTAAACAGTGGCATGAATGGCCTGCCATTAAAGGGATAGTTGAGTTCTGTTGCAGAGGGCGCTACAAAAAATAATTTTGTTGTGAGATAATGAAAAACTGAGTGTCAAATTTGAAAGAACATACAATTTAAAAGACAAAATCATCTTTGTTTGATCAAAATCGGTTCAGAGACGGCTGAAATATTCATAAATATAACGATTTCTAATACTTGTGTACCACCACAAATATTAGATAATTTGAAAAAAGCCGTTGAAAAAAACGAAATAGCGCCTTTTACGTCGTATTTTAGCCAATGCCTATGTTGGCTTTTTTGTGTTGGTTATATTACGCACAACCAGCCGGCCATGTATTGTTATTTTTAATTAAATAATTAATTAACGGTCACCATATTTTTTTGAAAGTGGAGCTGAATTGGTATGATCGTATTGGCTAAATTTCACACATTTTGGGGGTCTTAAATTACCTTCATAGCAATTTTAGGTTCTAAAAGGGCACTAGAAATGTCATAGATAAGAATAAGAGCAATAACGATGCACTTTGAAGGCATTTGCGGTCTGAAAACAGAACTCAACTATCTCTTTAAGTCCAACTTAAAGTCGATCTTAGTCTTTGTGAAACACTCCCCAGAACAGAAGGATCCTGCGGCACATATAATGGGCTATATCTTGAAATAAGTCTCTATATTTTCTTCATTCACAGCAACACAAACATGAAGACATACAGTAAATTTACAATAAAAGGTGATAGAGCATTCAATTTCCATAGACAGATTATCAATTTGACAACAATATCTTTCAAGGTGCAATATTCAAAGTTAGTTTAATGAATACATTAATACAATAAATGTTAGGGAAATATTCAAGAATAATCTTTTACAGACAAAATAGACAATATAGGAAAATATTGAACAATGTAATAAACCTAAAGATTTGAAAGCTGCTCATCAAAAGTAGTCTTCACTTGAAGTACCTAGCTAATGTAACGAGAGGTACAAGAAATTATTTGCTGCAATGACAATTTTTAAAACAGTGAATCCCTTTAATAAACAGTAATATCTAGTCATAAACAATGTAGGTAGGTATGTCAAGCAGCATTAGAAATAAGAGTAATTAAATAACACCATGTGTTAATTAATATCCATAAAACAATATGACATCGTTCATTTGTATTTGTAAATTAAAGCTCATAAACCCAGATGATCAAACATAAATTTACTCTCCAGTTGTACCATCCACCAGGGCCCGATTTCAAAAAGAGTTGCGGTTGATCCGAATCAATCACAAGTCCTCAAATCAATCGTAAGTTTGCAGTCTCCTATCTCTTATGTACATAACGGTAGTTGTGATTCATATCAATCTCAAGTCCTTAAATCAATCATAAGTTTGCAGTCTCCTATCTCTTATGTACATAACGGTAGTTGTGATTCATATCAATCTCAAGTCCTTAAATCAATCATAAGTTTGCAGTCTCCTATCTCTTATGTACATAACGGTAGTTGTGATTCATATCAATCTCAAGTCCTTAAATCAATCATAAGTTTGCAGTCTCCTATCTCTTATGTACATAACGGTAGTTGTGATTCATATCAATCTCAAGTCCTTAAATCAATCATAAGTTTGCAGTCTCCTATCTCTTATGTACATAACGGTAGTTGTGATTCATATCAATCTCAAGTCCTTAAATCAATCATAAGTTTGCAGTCTCCTATCTCTTATGTACATAACGGTAGTTGTGATTCATATCAATCTCAAGTCCTTAAATCAATCATAAGTTTGCAGTCTCCTATCTCTTATGTACATAACGGTAGTTGTGATTCATATCAATCACAAGTCCTTAAATCAATCATAAGTTTGCAGTCTCCTATCTCTTATGTAACAGTGGTGATTGATATCAATTGCAAAAAAAGTTGCTATTAATTGCAACTTTTTATGAGATGTGGCCCCGTGCATCGTTTTATGAAACCTTCATAAGTACAAGTTCACCAACATCCCATTGAAACGGGTTTAAAAATTAATATATGTATTTCAATGGGATGTCAGTGAACTTGTAGTGATGACGGTTTCGTGAAACGCTGCCCAGTTTCCCAATGCTTTTGAAGGCTTAAAAGAACTCTACGATAACACAATGGATTAGTTGTGAAGCAGCCTTCCCCGTTACACTGATCTTTATAACATTTGGTAACCACACAAACGACGTACAAAGCTCGTATAGTTGGTAGGAAATCTGATGGGCTAATCCACTTTTTATCTACTGAATACATGAGCGTATGAGCTTTAATTTGAAGGGTCCATGGAAATTCATTTATTTGTAATCCATACATATTTCCACGAGGTTCCATGATACTAACTGTACCACTGCTTAAAATCCAACACTGAAATAACTTCTCATACAAGAGGAGATATAAGTCTCTAGTATGTTACACATGTAGCCGAGCGGCACTAATGTCTGTTAGCAAAACATTGATCTACCATTGCCACACTCAACCCAGGTGATGGAAATGGGTACCTGACAGGAATTACTTCTTTGAATTGCTTAGACCTACCTGCATGGTCACTGACAGGTGGTTATCCCATCAAATCAGCTCTTAATTAACATAAGAAAAAGAGGATCATGGGGGACCAATGGTCACAGATTAGGCATTGTTTGCTATATAGAGTGCGCAAGTAGCTACAAGTAGTACAGTGGGGCTTTAAATAAAGAACATTTCCTCTTGACGTTGGGTGTATCAATGTAAAGTTTGGCTGTTAATTAGAGCAATTCTCTTTTAAAGGCTGCTTTGTTTTGATTGCAAGGGTGATGAGGGTGTGGTCAAGATGGTATCACTGGAATGTGTAACTGGGGTTGGGCGTCGCCCCGCACCACTGGCCTACGAACTTCAGGACATCCTGACACTCAGTGCTGTGTGACATCTGGGGAAAGAAAACAAAAACACAAGGATAAATTATATTTTCTTTGTTATTTTTAATGCGATCATCAATTTTATTCATGAGATAATAAAAGAGATTGTGACTTTAAAGAGAAGGTTGAGTTCTAAGAAGAGGTGAAAAATAATTTGTGAGCATTATCATTGGTATTATGCAGGTATGGAAGAACATCAGAGAAAAAATGTTCCTTGAAAAGCATGGCTCTTCGAATGCCTTAGTATTCTAAATATGACAATTAACAGCTTAAAAATGAGGCCCGATTTTTTATGCTGCATGTTTTGTGTAGTCCCATATACATCTCTTTGTGTACAGTGCTTGTTATCTTTACCAAGACTGGGCCAAATTTCTTATCATTTTGATGACTCTAGAACCTTGCAGTACACACCAATACTTATATGCTACATGATCAACTTTTTTCTGATCGATTCCACACCGTTTCTTTCACAATGCAATTGCATGACCAGAACTTAACTTTATCTTTAAGTGTCTGTCTCTTGACGTACATAATCATACCTCATCGATACTTTCTGTAAACACACAATCGCACTCACACACACCCGCCCCAAGCATAAAAAACAAAATCACTAACCTTTGTAGCCATAAGAAACTTGTTCCAGTCATCTTTGTTAGCTGCCTTGTCGGGGCGCTTGAAATCCAGTTTGTTACGCAGAACAGGGTAGCCTGAAAGGTGAAATAGAAAAGGAAAAATAAATGAGATCTAAATGTTGATTCTCTGGAAAGACTTTGAGAGGATGAAGTGACATGTAGTTCCATTTATTAATTTTTTTATTTATTTATTCATTCAAAAGTTTACATCGAAAAACAGTTTAAATTTTATTTAATTATTTTTATTTATATATTTATTTATTTAGTTTTCTTACCTGTAATGACACAGGGTATTGATTTCATGCCTGAGTTGGCAGCGACCAGGGAGGCTACGTAGGTGTCTCTCTCGTCCTTGTCCAGGACCTGTTCTACCTGCTGGTCCATTGAGATGGACAGGACCCACTCTTTCACCTCCTCACGAAGATCATCCTGTAACAAAATAAAAACAGGATATATTGTTTCATTTTACAGTACTATTCTAACCCTACTGCACTCCCATTTTGTTGAACTGACAAAAACAAACTTTCAAGCGATAATTGCTTTAGTTTTTCTTTCTTTTTCATGTTTAAGTTGGACACAGCATATTAAAGTATCTGTCTTTGTTTGAAAAAGAAAATACAGCCTTTTCTTCTTTTATTTCCAAACGTATTGTAATAAGCACTCCAAAACTTGAGAGTAATGATGTAAACCTTGTTTTTTTTAGAATAATCTGTTCCTTATTAAAGGGACTTGTTGATATTGTTCAGATGAGAGAAAATGGTGCTAAGGTAGTGACTTCAATGCTACATGTACATGTAGATGTACATTTAAAGATAATCTGAAAATTTGAAACAGGTACGGTAGTTTTTTTTGGGCTGGTTAACTCACAGCGATGTGTTGTTTCTCCGGGAGAGGTACTTCAAATGGAATATCAGTATCCTGAAAGTCAGTGTTATCCAGGATATCCAGACTGCCTTCTTCAATGGCCTGAAAATACAACAAACAAATTGGATGAAATCTGAATGCAGACTAACCTTAAAGTAGTCACCCGAAGAAAATTCATGACAACTGATAATTACATGTATGGACAAATTATATATGGATGGAAAGATTTTCCCTTGAGAAACATGAATAATTTGCTGAAAAATCATATAGATATCCTGGAAAGGCGTAAAATGCAATTTTTGAATGAGGCGTCACAAATCTTGACGCTCTACGGAGGACCGCTGAAGGCAGAAAATCTGAATCTCAAAATTAACATTTTTTAGAGATGATTGCTGCGGGCCCCAAACATATTTTGGCGAGGGAAGTTGTTACATTTGATCAGTAAGGCTTCCCCTTCGCAATGATATGAATTTTGCATCAATTCAAAACACTTTTGATTCTTCAGGTGACTACTTTAAAGTCATAGGGAAGTACAGTCAAACTAACATATACAGTCAAATCTGTCTCTGCAGTGGCCACCTGTCTATAAAGGCAACCTGTCTATAGTGGTCACATATATTGGCTCACTCTATAAGGAAATTTGTGTTGAAGAATGTGTCTATAAAGGCCACCTGTCAACAGTGGCCACTTTTTGTGTTTCCCTTGGGTGGCCTTTATAGACAGTTTGACTGTATGCGAAGACAGCTTTACTGAGACAAATTGCGATCCCTATAGACAGGTGGGCTTTCTACATAGGTGGTTGCTAACTAAGGTTTCACTGTCATAAGAATTTTTTCTAGGACACCTCCAAAAGATATTTATGTGGGACATTTTAAAAACATCCATAGATAACACCCATCAGCATGAAAAAAGATGCGTACTGGCTGTCTGACATTTGTGAGGCAGAGTTTTATTTTTTAATTTTTGAAATAGCATCTTCTGGCTATTGTAAAACTGACCACTAAAATCAGTTAACTTTTTTGGGGGTAAACTTAACCTCAAAGCTAATATCTCCGTAAATGATAAATAACTTGGAGAATATATTTTTTTTATCTTAAAGTTTAAAAAATGAAGCTTTGATCAAGTAACTGTAAATAGCCATAAATCATTCTAATTTTAGGCGACTGATAAAATTTCTTAATATGCTTGAAACAAGAAGACAACTCAAAAGCTTACCTCTGTCAGATCAAGGAATCTGTTTAGGAATACAAATACCTTGCTGTACATGTTATGAGCTCTAGCTTGTAATCCCCCTTCATTACTAGATCAATCAGATCCAGTCTAATCCGAAATCTGTGGGTCTCTTGCCCCCCCCCCCCCACTCCCCCACCCCCTCCTCCTCACCCTTACCACCCCTGCAAGAGAATCCACAATCTGCTACTGAAGACATCCAAAACTTACCTCTGTTAGATCCAAGAACCTGTTGAGGAACACAAAGGCCATGCTGTACATGTTCTGCGCTCTGGCTTGAACTCCGGCTTCATAGAAGGCCTTGTCTGCTGGGACAACGTCACTGTGACGTAAGAGAGCTATGGAGAGCTTGGCTGCTACGGGCTCCTAAATTGACAAGGGCACAGGGTAGATGAACGGAGTGGATGAATTAATGATTTAGAAAGGAGATCTCGTACAAGAGTATTGCCAACCCTGGGGCTAATGACAATTATCCCACAGTGGGACAACGATCCACAAGGACACCTACCCAACAGACAAACCCAATTACCTTCAGGAAACTCCAACGGGTGGCATTAAATAAAGGGCTAGATGCCTGGAGGTTTTGGTATAGAAGGTAGCTGTCGGACGTTGATGATGTGGATAATTGTCAGAATGGTCTCGGACCCCCCATCCCTCTTGCACCTCCCCCCCCCCCCCCAGAATCTGTCTATCCCCACCAATTCTACCACCCTACAATCCTGCTTCTCCCCAATTGTTTTTTCCTTCATTACCAGGTTCCTCATTGCCATGTACATACTTAACATTGTCTCCCCCCCCCCACCCCTCTCCTTCATGACCCTACTCATTCTAGCCCTCCCTGCTTCTTTGACCACCATCTTCCTCTTTCTTACCAGGTTCTTCTGAGCCATGCTTGCGCTCTTAACATTGTCTCAACCCCCTACCCCAACCCCCTCCTCCATGACCCTACCCAATTCTACCCCCCCCCCTCCCTGCTTCTTCACCATCTTCTGAGCCATGCATGCACTCTTTACATTGTCTCAACACCCCCCCCCCCCCTCCTCTGTAACCCTACTCCATTCTACCCCCCCCCTTCCCTGCTTCTTCACCCCCTTCCTCTTTCTTTACAGATTCTTCTGAGCCATGCTTTCACTCTTAACATTGTCTGAACCCCCCCCTACCCCAACCCTCTCCTTCATGACCCTACCCCATTCTACCCCCCCCCCCCCTCCTTGCTTCTTCGATCACGCTCTTTCTTACCAGGTTCTTCTGTGCCATGCTTGCGCTCTTAACATTGTCTCACCCCTACCCCATTCTACCCCCCCCCCCCCACCCCCTCTTTCCTCTTTCTTACCAGGTTCTTCTGTGCCATGCAAGCACTCCTGTTGGCATAGTAATGGGCAACGGTTAGCATCGTTTCAAACTCCTGATGAGGGGCGGTGTTTGCCATCTGTGTCTGTTGCATGTTCTCACACTGTAGATGATAGCAATAGAAATAGACATAAAGTTAATACTGATAGTATCAGCAATACTATTCATTAATATTACAAACATATTAGCGCTATAAAAAACAAAATACAATGACAAACAATTATACATAAAAATAAAAAAACACAAAATCATAGGTAACAATCCAAACATCTTCTGATCAGTATTGGTTGAATCAACTTACCAGATTTAGAAGTACATCTCTCAGATCAGCCCAGACTTTGTAAGAGTCTTGCTTATCAAGGTTGGGGGCTGCAAAGATCTCATTAGCAATGCGCTTGTAGATGTTGAAATTCTGAAATAAAGATGATGAGAAAATAGTGGATAAGCACTGAGAAAGAACATACAAGTTCACATACCTGTTTTCATCAGCTCGAGTTTGCCAAATAACCCCCTAGTTAACTATCCCGATCGCAAATTAGCCTGTTAATTTGCGTCTTCATAATACCGCAGTTGCATTAGGCAGAAGGCAGTTTTATTTGAGTCTGTTTATTAAACAGATTCAAATAAAACTCAAATGCATAAAAGCAAGCAATCTTAAATGTCAAACTTATAAATGCAACTTAAAGTTTGTGGGACACTTGGCCTTGAAACGCCTGTGGCATTTTTAAAGAAATATTCCTAGTCCTACTGAAGATTTTTTTCCTCCTATTTCTCTCTCTCTCTCTCTCTCTTTCCCTCTTCTTCTCTTTCTTTCTTTCTTTCTCTCTTTCCTTCTCTACTTTTTACCAATTTCCTTATATATTTTTGCCTCTTCTAATATTTTTGGTGATATTCTAATTTGATGTTTTTCTGCTGTTAATTTCAATTATTACATTTTTTTTTTTTCTTCTTTTCTTTTACTACTTCTAATGCGTGTTATTCTTATATGTTAGTTTTTATACTTTTTTACCTTTGCTTGTGAGCTTTGGTGATATTCACAATTTCTATTTTCGTGTATTACATCTTTATTCTGTTCAGGACCATGATGTGAAACAGATTTTTGTATCTACAATGTATATCTGATTCCTGTTATCCTGATTAAATATATTTCAATAAAATAAAAATGATATTAAAAAAAAGCTAAAATGTAAATGTCTTACCTGTGAGTTGGGAGGTGCCCCGTGGTGGACATAGAGATCCAGGGCCTTGAAGAAGTTATTCTCCTTGATGAGGTGACTGGCGTACAAGGCTACATACTTGTGAAGTACCTTGTAGCCTTGCTTCTCAGCCGTTTCCATGCACTTCTCCCACTCACCGCGGTCCACGTACATGTCCAGGGCGCCGATGATGTCCACAGTAGCCAACTGGAAAGAAACAATAAATTGAGAGCCGGTTGACAATATTGCATCAGAGATGGTGATACTTATTTATAACCAAGGGGGGTGTTTCACAAAGATCCTAAGTTGAACTTATTCACTGATGACCAGTACGGTTTTTGCAGTGGCAGAGCTTGTTCAACCCAATGGACTGTTGTTCTTGAGCAGTGGACCCAAATTCTTGATGATGGCCATGGAATAGACTGCCTGTACTTGGATTTCTGTAAAGCATTTGACAGTGTGCCTCACCAGCGTCTACTTACTAAGATTAGGGCAAATGGTATCGAAGGATGTCTTATCAAGTTGATTGAGAAGTATTTGACAGGCCGCAGTCAACGAGTTGTGGTGAATGGGAAGACTTCAGAAACCTGCGAAGTAACAAGTGGCGTACCGCAGGGAAGTGTCCTAGGTCCTGTCTTGTTCAATATCTACATTAACGACTTACCATCTGTTGCCCAGAATTCTACAGCGAAGTTGTTTGCCGACGACACAAAACTAAACAGGGTTGTAGACAATGAAGAGGAAGTAAGCTACTCCAACAGGACTTAAATGACATCGTTCAATGGTCAAGTAACTCGCAGCTACCGTTCAACAAAGGGAAGTGCAAAGTGATACACTATGGAAAGAGCAACAAGAAGTTCGCCTTCACCATGCAATGCCCCGATGGGACAAAAGATGTGGCAACGGACGAAGGAATGGGAGAAAAGGATTTGGGAGTATTATTTGACTCAGATCTGTCTTTCTGCGCCCATGTAGCTGATGTCTCGAAAAGAGCTAATATCAAGTTGGGAATCATCAAACGTTCTTTTTCATCCCTTGGGTCCAGTGGCATGCTACAACTATATAAGACCATAGTACGCCCAACACTTGAATATTGCAATGCAGTCTGGAGACCAACGTACTAAAGGATCAAGATTTATTTGAAAAGTTGAGCAACGAGCTACGTGACTCATCCCAGATGTACAGTATCTAAGCTACGAAAACAGACTCAAGACACTCAAACTACCATCACTAGAGTACCGTAGACAGAGGGCTGATCTTCTTCAAATATACAAGATCATGCATGGATTTGAGGCAGTAGAGAGGAATGACATGTTTGAAATCATCAAAGAATCCAGAACATGGGGACACAGGCTCAAAATAAGGAAGCCCCACTGCAAATCTAAGATGAGGCAGATGTCATTTATGGAGCATAAATAGTTAGAACAACTTTCCTGAAATTGCCTTAAATGCCTCATCAATCAATAAGCTCAAGTCAGACCTTGCAAATCATTGGAAGCATCACCCACTGAAATGCTGCCCATACCAACGCGAATCCAATGCAGTAAAGAGGGGCACATAAGCTGAAGCTTCAAGCCTCAACACCAAAGTAAACCAAAGTAAGTAAGTAAGAATGCCAATATGATACTTACGGACTCTGCTCTGCCCTCACTCTTGAGGAACTCCTTGTACTTGTCGTCCACATAGCGCTCGTAGCGAGGTTCAAGCTCCTTGGCCACCTTCTGAGCTCTGGCCCACTCCCCACCGTCCATCAGGGTATCGATGGCTTCCTTGATCAGGTCAAGACTTAGGTACAGCTCTGCAGCCTGCAGGAAAGAGAGAAAAGAAAGAGATTTTACACAGTTATGTATCCTTTAAAGCGGGACTACACTACTTGTAGCTACTTGCGCCCTCTATATACAATTCCTAAGCGGTTTCCTTGATCAGGTCAGGACTTAGGTACAGCTCTGTTAGCTGCAGCCTTTACCAAAGAAAAGAGAAAGATTTTACACCGTTATGTATCCTTTACAGCAGGACTGCACTACTTGTAGCTACTTGCGCCCTCTATATACAATTCCTAAGCGGTACCCGTTGGACCCCTATGTGTGTGTATGTGTGTAATTGGGTTTTTACAGATGTGTATCAATCAGATATGACTATTTCGACTTTTAACTTCACCATCCGAAAGACGTGACTCAGTTTCGAACCTGTGTCCTCGGCTGAATCAGTTTGTAACTTCCATTGTTAGCTGGATTACAGGCGCACACCACAACCCCTTTTTTCTTATGTTAATTGAGAGCTGAGTTGATGAGATAACCACCTGTCAGTGACCATGAAGGAAGGTCTAATCCCTCCTGCCCAAACTAGTGCAGACAGGCTTAAAATGGCTTTCCACTGATTTCTAAGTTCCAGGGGCCGTATTCAATTTGATAAGCGAATTCAGTTAGTATTTTACTAAGAATTTTAATTGGCTAAGTAATATGTTTTAACTCGTATTCAGATCATATCTTAGCAGTTAACATACCGGTAAGCACATTGACTTTATAAAGACAAAATACCTACTGATAACCATTGTGGCATCACATGGTCTATCAAAAATTGTGCGTAATAAACATGTCACATTAAATGCCCTCTTATAATAGTACGCAGCTTAAGATAACTGCCTATACCCATATGTCTGCCAATTATGGCCTCCAAAATAATTGGCCTAAGTCTGCTCAGGAGCTGTCTTAAACTTTGGGTAAATTAGAGTTCAGCAGCTTTCAGAAAAGTGACAATACTTGTATTTTGGAAGTGTATGAGGGGTTCAATTATGTATTAAAGTGGGGCATGGGGGGGGGGGGGGGGGGAGATTATAGGTGGTTGCCATGCTTACCATGTTGTGCTTGTTGATTTCTGCCAAGCGAGGGCAGACTACCTTGGTGACGTCAAGAGCCTTGCTGGAATCCATGAACTTCATGGCTAGCTCGGCAGCCTGTATGATAGACAAGACACAAATGCATTCTTAAAGTTCAGGTTTAAGAAAAAGAGTACCCCACTTTGCCAGGACCTTTATGCTGCATTTCACATTGTTTTCTCAAACCTAAGAAATTAGATATCTGGGCTCTGTTGCATAAACCTTATCATTGATGGTAACTTTGTCATTAATGGTAACTTCCATAAAAACCTTGATTTGATTGGCTGTTGAGTGATGTTGCCATGGTAGTTAATATTAATGGTAAAGTTACCAGGGGGGGGGGGGGGTGTTTCACAAAGACTAAGATTGACTTTAAGTTTGACTTAACTATGGCAGGCCGTTCATGCCACTTGTTGCTCTCAACATTAGTCTCTCAATTATGGTCTTTAGATAATATTTTTTCTTTCAATAATGAACTATCAAAAAATGTTAATTCTGTAGATTTGTGACCACAATTTGTACATCCCTTGACAAACCAATGCCAGGAAGTTTTAGAGGAACTAATGGCATTTAAACGGCCTGCCATAGTTAAGTCCAACTTAAAGTTGATCTTAGTCTTTGTGAAACACCCCCCAGGAATGGTAAGTTCTATGCAACAGACCCCAGATCTTAATTCTTTAGGATTTAAGATGCCTTCTTTTCTTCTGGGAGATTACGAGTCATCAATATTTGCTTATTTCTTGAATTTCTAGTGATTCTTTATTATCATTATTTAAAACAACACTAAAGAATTCTTTAATTCTTTTATTCTCAGTTTCGTTATTGCACATTGTACTTGCAAAAACTGCAAATCAGCTATTTAAATCTATAAATTTAGATAGAATGTCCAAAATCTTTATGAACCTTACAATACCAAGTGATATCAGATTGAAATAAAATGACTATACAGTGAAACCTGTCTCTAAAGACCATCCAAGGGAGACAAGAAAAGTGGTCTTTATAATAGGCAGGTGGTCTTTATGTACAGGTTCCTTTGGTACATGTTTCAATGAGAAACCATATTCAAGGGAAACAAAAAATGTGGTCTTTGTAGACAGGTGGTCACTAAAGCAGGTTTGACTGTATAATTACCTTGTTCCAGCATTGCGCCAGGAGATCAGTATCAGTAGTGAGTTCAGGAGTGAGTTTGAGATAACAGTCTACCGCCCTCGCGTACTCTGCGGACGCCTCCCATTCTTTACCTTGCTGTACGAGGTTGTTAGACCCCCTGAAAAAAAGTCGAGGAAGAAATCGTGTGAAAAATTATGGTTATCTTTCAAATAGAAAAACATGCATTCATAAATAACAATACAATACAATACAATACAATACAATGAACATTTAGGGCGCCATTCCCATAAGGCTCAGAGCGCTAACATCAAATAATATTATTGGTCTTTACTACATGTAGTAATTAAAGGCTACAATTAGATATTCCATATAAAATATTAAATTCAATTGATTAAATTAAATAATTAAACAGAGGAGAATTCATGTAAAGAGATGAGTTTTCAGAGCCTTCTTAAAAATATTGATAAAACTGTTAAAGGGATCCGGTAACTTTGTCTTAGATCCTTTAAAAACAATCCTTGATTTAGCTCGATCATGCTGCAATGATAATTATAAACCTTTAGGTCAGTCAGGAACCCCATGACTTTTACAAGCCGATCTGATTAACAACATATTTATGATTGAAAATCAAAATCAAATTTTGCGTTTGCCGGTCACTCAAAGGTTTTTACTTTTTTGAGGCACTTCTTGATCATTTTGAAGCGCATTTTTTTTTAGGGCTTCAATATAACACCATATTACAATTACTGATATCACGTAGGGCCATGCATCTCAGATTTAACATTGTTAAACGATTCCTTTAATACATGGAGATAAATAAATATATCCTACAAGCCATCCATCTTTTGTTACACCCTTTAAATTAAACCAATAGATAAAGGGTAGATTTTAAAGGAGGTTCATCTATCCATAAGGATGAATGTATATTATGAAAACTCATCAGAGGACAATCTAACCTTTGTAATAAGCTCATTTGTATGAAAGTAGTAAAATAAGACATAAAAGAATGGTGAAACTTTTAAATTTATCGGATCCATAATCAGAGATTTATGAACGTTTTGAATATGAGATCACTAAATCTATGCGAATCTTAAATTGGCAGTTTGGTCAGTGAAATGTGATGTAGTCACGGACAACTCTCCTGTTTGTCATGTACAAAAATATAATTGCTTTTTGTTTTTTCCCTATAAGGCTATGCTTCTGTCTCGGTTAAAATTATTTCCTTTGTCAGAAAACTAGGTTAAGATAAATATTTCAAAGAATTACACAAAAAGAAACTCTTCTGATTAGTTATTAATCGAAAGTGTATGAATATGAAAATAACAAAAATGGTGAGAACATATTTAATAACTAGTTAAATGGTATAGCTGAATAGTAACATGTATTATTTTACGATTATTTGATATTCAATTTAATTAAATTCAATTTTATTTCACATCTCTTTAAAAACACATCAAAAGATATACAAACAAATCAGTATAAATTAAACAATATAAATATAAAAACATTCATTAACATGGTACTGTGAAAGAAGGATGGAGGGTTGTTTTAATAGGTAATTAGAGTCGTCAACTAATATGAAGATTGCTACAAGCATTGATTTTTGATATACTTGTATGTATATATAATTTGTAAACTAAATTGTACGAGTCTCCAGACTTTTAATTCAGCATGTTTTTTAAAATAATAAACCAGAATTTAATTCAATTTAATATAATTATTTGTTTTAGGTATATAAATCTATCTTCTGATTTAGGTCTATAAATTAATTTCCCATTGAACCAAGCTAAATACCTACATGTAGAGGTGTCGTGGTCGAGTGGATATGTCACCTGACTGTGGATCACAAGGTCCGCGGTTCAAGTCCCGCCACGGCACTAATGTCCTTTGGCAAGACATTGATCTACATTTGCCACTCTCCACCCAGGTGTTAAATGGGTACCCGGTAGGATGCGGAAGCTAATGTGGTTAGATTAGCAAGTGTGCGCTTGTAAAAATGATGCCTGGCTGGAATGCTCCCCAGGGAGTGGAAAATGGGCATACATTGTGTGCGATAAGCCTGAATCCGATGACAGGGGTAATAATATATAACTGTAAAGCAATTTTAGAGAGGGCCTGCGGTCCTGAAAAGTGCTATATAAGAGCAAACTATTATTATTATCTTTCTGTATCTTACCTCGTGCCTTTGTTCAGGACCTCTCTGTCATATTCATCTTGTAGCGCTTGTAGTTTAGTAGGGATGTATTCCTTACAGACTCGTAGAGCGTCTTGCCACATCTCAGCATTCTAAACAGAATGAACAGAAAGATATAGAAGTCAATCCAACCCGTTGATATTTTGCATACTGATTACATGTAAAGCAGTCACAAGGATTCAAGGGGGAAGTCCATCTTAATAGCAAGTTTGTTTTAATAAAAGCAGGAAAATGAGAGAAACAGATAAGTGAAAGTATCCGAAAATCTTAATAAAGGATAAGAAAGCTATGAATTCTTAAAGTTTTGATTGATCGCACAGAAATTGGTGAGAAGGAAAAAAATAATGAAGCCGAAAAAAGAAATTGTCAAGAAATGAATAACTGGATCCGCCATACCCTTTATACAAACATAACATTATCCTGTCAACTCTTCCACCAAAATCTCATGCCTTGTCTAACAAAAATAGAAGTGTACTTGAGATTTAAAGTGATACACATCTAGAGAGGGGTGTAGTAAGGGCTCATGCATTAAGGGGGTTCTGACATTGTGTGTGCATGTGTGTGGGAGGGGGGGAGGGGGAGGAAGGCTCTAAAGTCTTTTTTTCAATGAACTTCTTTTCTCCCCTTTCCCTTTTTTTACTCTTTATTCTCTCTTGTTACCTTTTCCCTAACATTTTGATATTTTCCATGCAATGGAAGAAGAGGCGCGATAGCTCAGTTGGTAGAGTTCAAAACCAAGGCGATGCGCTCGAGCCCTTTGGTAAGGCATTAATCCTCATTACCAGGTCCCTCAGAGAGGACCTAAAGCCGTTGGTCCTCTGGTTGCTTACTTACAAGCATTTATGCTTTCTTAGCAGTCAGGTAAAATAACCACCACCACTACCACCTCTCTCCCTAATGGAAGAGGGGGGGGGGGGGGGAGGGGGAGGGATGGAGGAGAAGGGGGACCCATGCTCCTGTGTGCACCTCTGTAGCTCCATCACTACCTGTAGAACATCGAAGAGCCCTTACCTTGTAGTACTTGACAGCCAGCTCAGGTCTCTGTGCCCTGAGGAGGAAGGACTCTGCTTTCTGGAACTCCTTCTGTTCAAAGGACTGCCTAGCCTGGCCCACCAGGACGTCAGAGACGCTCTCAGAGTCGTAGTCTTCGGCGATCCTCTGGGCCGAGTCCCAGTCCTGGTTGTGTACGTACCTGAAGATAGAAAAAAATACCTGGGAGTTACAAGGCAGGACTGACTAGCATGCAATCATCACCATTATTACGACCATCCTTGTTGTTCTTCTTCTTCAAGATAATCTGCCTCCTTCAATACTGAAGATTCTTGCAGATGCCGTATATACTCAGCCCGATTGGGGTGTGCAGATAGACCACTACACCGGGGTTTCCCCCTACTCTTATACAAATAGTGCAATGGGTTCTTAACATGCAAAGGTGGTGACTCTCCTTTACACAGGGCCTTCATTTAGCATCCTATCCTAGGGACGGGGTATTTTCCACTTTACATAGCCTGCGTCTATGAACAAGGGACGGGGCACGTTAACACACAACACAGGCTTCAGCCATCCGCCTGGGTGGGAGTCGAACCCGGGATCTCTGGTTCGACAGGCAGACGCTTTACCGACTGAGCCAACTTGACTAGCCAATTCCCTCATTCTCATCGCTTGATATAAGTACATGTACCATCCAGTTTCATGGCACATTTCCAGGGTTAGGATGCCAGACGTACATGAAGGCAGGTTTTTCGGCAATATTTTCGTAACTCTTGTTTCAAATCGATAGAAATATTCCCTAGGAAGTGGTGTGGCAGGTAAAAAGCAATATCGCAGTCGAAAATATGAATTGACTTGAATGTATTCATTACCCTTTTTGGTACCCTTGACAGAAGAAAATTGCCCCTTGTACTTTTTTTTCCCCCTCAAACATGCCCCCCTTGAGTAAAAAAAAAGAAAAGAAAGAGGACTCGGGGGAAAAAAAAGGCATCTAACAACATTCCCCCTCTTTTGAATAAGAAAATTGGGAAAATTGGAAAGAATAGAGAAAATAAGGGGAAAATCAGGAAAAAATCGGGTAAAAATAAATAAATTAAAAAAATAATGATTTAATTCTGGTAATTATCAGGCCTGACAGTGTAAGCAGGCTTAGACAATATGATATGGAAAAACGTCTTTGCAAATCATGTTTGTGCCACTTTCAGTGTCGTCCTATGCTCTGTAAATACATTACTCCTATAATTTAATACAGAGCTATAAATGGTTGAAAGATATACACATATCGACAGTAAAAATACTGTCAGAGCCAACAAGAGGAACGGCAGACAAAGAAGGATGGCATAAACTTGTGATTGACACAGCAGCGCATTAGCGCCACCTGACTGAAAGAATTCAGTTCAATTCAATTCAAATGAACATTTATTTTCTTCCATTCAATTTGACAACATATTTGACACCTGTTCAAACAACACAATTTATACGTAGGAACATAAATATAATTAAAGAACTTGTATTACAAGGAAGAAGGCGCAAATCCCGATAAGCATAGCTTGTAATGGGTACGCCCGAATACACAAATACATAATATACATTATAAATAGAAGAAAGAAAGGGATAGGCAAGGAGGAGAGGATGAGAGCTCGGTGAAAGAGAAAAGAAGAGGACTGCAACATAGTAGCACTGGAGTGTATGGCATGCATAAACAACATGATGGCAATTAGATATAGATGAAGGATATAATGAGTAAATATTAGACTACATTTTTATAGGATAATACTGGATTTATCACCCCTACTTCTGAAGAAGAAGAATAAATGTAATGTGGAAGAATGACTTACATGAGGACGGCTTCCTTAGGTTTGTTAGCCTTGATGAACTGTGCCTCTGCCTCCTTGTACTTGCCTTCATCTTCTAGAAACATGGCATGCTTGAGATGGATGTCACCCATCTTATTCTTCATTGCTGAACGGGCCAGGTCAAACGCAAACTCAAACGCACTGTATAGGAATAAAGAGGTTTACATTTTGAATGTGAACAGGGCATGTCAAAGGGAGAACAACACATGATTGAATTTTCTAGAAACATGGCATGCTTAAGATGAATGTCACCCATCTTATTTTTCATTGCTGAACGGGCCAGGTCAAACGCAAACTCAAACGCACTAAACAGGAATGAAGAGGTTTACATTTCGATGTGAACAGGGCATGTCAAAGGGAGAACAACACAATTCAATCTTATTCTTCATTGCTAAACGGGCCAGGTCAAATGCACTGTACAGGAATGAAGAGGTTTACATTTCGATGTGAACAGGGCATGTCAAAGGGAGAACAACACATAATTCAATGTCACCCATCTTATTCTTCATTGCTGAACGGGCCAGGTCAAATGCAAACTCAAATGCACTGTATAGGAATGAAGAGGTTTACATTTCGAATGTGAACAGGGCATGTCAAAGGGAGTACAACACATAATTCAATTTTCTAAAAACATGGCATGTCAGTAACCCCATGACTTTTACAAGGCGATCGCCTGTCTGATTATCAAGATATTTATGATTAAAAATCGAAATCAAATTTTGCGTAAAACGAGTATGGTAAAACCAGTCACTAAAAGGTTTTCACTTTTTTGAGGCACTTCTTGATCATTTTGAAGCGCAATCTTTTTAGGGCTTCAATATAACACCATATCACAGGTACTGATAACACGTAGGGCCGTGCATCTGAGATTTAACATTGTTAAACGATCCCTTTAAGCTTACCAGTTGTCAGCAGCATAATCGATGGCAGCCTCCAGCAGCCCAAACTTGGTGAGCAGTTTGACAGCTGAATCTCCCCCAAGACTCTTGGCCCAGAGGTAGGCCACCTGCTTAGAAGCATTGGCTCCTCCATTGGCCTTGGCGACCTGATGACGATGAGATAATAATAATAATAATAATAATAATAACGTTTTATTTACCCAGGGTAGCCACTTCAGTTATGAAACTGCTCTTCCAGCGGGCCCTGCGTAACATAAATATGTTATTACTACCCTTCTCCAATCAAAGATGACATACAATGGAGATGAAATACTGTACAATTAAATTCATATTCATATTTCTTGGTCAGTCCAAAACTAATTAAAGTGACTCAGTAACATTGTTGAAGGTTGAAGAAACAATTGCGTAATTTTGTCTGAAATGTTACTTATTAAATTCCTTCTAATGTACTAACCCTCTAACATGCAAAAGATCCTGACAAAAATTCTCAGACCACAAAGATATATATGGTTTTCTTTCTCCCAACCATTTTTGAACTTTCCCAACACTAAAATGTCTGGAATGCTATATAGAGCCAATTCATTGCCTTGTGACAAATTAAATTCACCTAAAATGAAATTAAATTGTAATAATATAGTTGGGAGAATTAAGGAATCGATCCGATCAGTTTTTCCAAATTTGTATCGTTAATAATGGTCCGTTTTCACTCAATTTTTCAGATCATCTTTAATTGTACATCTAGTATTGAGGTCACTACCTTAGCACCACTTTCTCTTATCTTAACAATGTTACCTAGTCCCTTTAAGGAGGCGCGATAGCTCAGTTGGTAGAGCAGTGGTCTCGTAATCCAGTGGCCCCGGTTTGAAAAATCAAGGCGATGCGCTAGTGCCCTTTGGTAAGGCATTAATCCTCATTACCAGGTCAGTCGGAGAGGACCTCAAGCTGTCGGTCCTCTGGTTGCTTACTAACAAGCCTTTATGTTTTCTTAGCAGTCAGGTAAAATAACCACCACTACTACTACCACTTCCTAATTTTTATCTTTAACTTTTGAAATCATACAAAACGGAAAAGTATTACAATGTCAAGTAAGCGACAGGTTGCTGGTTCAAAACCACCATGCAAAGGATGATCTTAACCCATACCTGCCAAAGCCCCCCCCCCCCCCCCCAAAAAAAAATCAAAAAAAAAATCAAAAAAAAAATCAAAAAAATCAAAAAAAATCAACAACAACAACAACAAACAAAAAAAATCAAAAAAAAAAATCAAAAAAAAGAAGAAAAGAACAACAACAACAATTTTTTTGTTGAAAAATTCGAATATTCTAGATTTTCAGGTCCTAGAAATCCAGAAAATGTGAATATTCTGGATTATTAGGAAGGGTTGGCAGGTATGCTTACCCTGTATGCTTCGTCCCATAGATCAGCTGTCCTGTACATGTTAACGGCAGCCTTCCAGTCCTTAGCTTCAATGTAATGCTGTTCAGCTTGACGCGTCGCCCCGTCATTTTCAAGCTCCTATACAAGGAAAAAACAATGTATCTCTCATATTATTTTCATATCTTCATATATCTGATACATATATGTATTGTATGTTTGGAAGTTAAATTCTTATTCTCTACACAAAATTGTTATCTGGAAGACATCACTTATTTGCAGTCTTGATCATTCGGTCAAAGGTAATACAAAGTTTTGGTACAGGGTCATGAATTTGGTTCAAATGAACATATTGGAAGCATATGCGATTTTACAATATTCAGTGATCGTTGTCGCGGTTGAAGTTGAGTCTAAAGTGATGAAATTGTAAAAAATAAACCCTTCATGTTGTATATAGTTCCCTCTCAAGACTGATATTATTTTAGCTTTAAAACAATGTTTCTTGACTACAATCGATAGATTTGCTATTCCCATTTGGAAAATATATATCAGAACTGCATATTCTGACATTTATTTACATGGTCGCAGCTACATGGAATGGCCTTAGGGAGCACCGGTAAATTCTGAATATTCAATTTCTCGAAAGCAGTAGTGTTTTAGGGTCTAAATTTTCTAGTGCTTATAATACATCCACAGGGGCATCCAAATATATCAAAATTGTAAAGAATTACTATCCATCCAATTTTCAAAATTTCCCCAAAATGTGCATTACCTAAGTCTCCTTTGATTCTGTCATAATTTATTTTCCACCATTAACAGAACTCCATATTACCTTTAACTTTGCCATGTGGATTAATCATAATTAATGTAATGGTGCATCATAAGATCATTAACTCTTAATCAACTTTGAATAGAAACCCTAGTCAACTACATTGTGTGAAGTATATAGAACATAAATCCACTGTCTGTACCAGTAGTCACACAAAGCTGGTATAACGTTAAAAATAAAGTTGAGTTCTGGTCATGCGATTGCATTGTGAAAGAAAAGGTGTGGAATGGATCAGAAAAAGTTGATCATGTAGCATGTAAGTATTGGTTCTGGAGTCATCAAAATCATCATAAATTTGGCCCAGTCTTGGTGAAACAACCCCCAGAACTCAAGTTTATCTTTAAACCAGGGTTGTCTGTCAGACCATACCTTTGCAAGGTGAAGGTGAGTGTCCTGTAGCAGGTCAGGATGATGTTGCTTGACCAGTCGTATCATGTGGTCAAACTGACGCTGTTTCTTGTACATGGTGATGGCTAGATCAGGCTCCCGGACGGTCAAGTACAACCTGGACATAGGAAGACATATCATTATTATAGAATCAGGTGCCCTGTTTTAGTAACCAATAGCAAGCGTTAAATTTCTATGACAAATTTGTTTCAAGCCAATCAAATGCCACAATTTCAGTAGCTTAAAACATTTATTGTAACTTGTTATGGATAACATGTTTTATGAAACAAGGCCCAGAACCCTTATCCCTTCATTGCTGTAAAAAAAAAGTGTTAAGGGAACTTTGCAATTCTCGGTTCGAGTCCGGGGCACTAATGTCCTTAGGCAAGACATCAATCTACATTTGCCTCTCTTCACCCAGGTGAGGTAAAAGGGACCCGGTAGGAACAAAATTCCTTGATTGCTTTAGCGCTTTATCATGGCGACTCAGCTACTACGGGGTTATCATATGATACATTTTATTAGTGTGTGTGTGTAATTGGGTTTTTACAGACGTTTATCAATCAGATATGATTATTTACGTCTGGGGACCGACTTTTAACATCACCATCCGAAAGACGTGACTCAGTTTCGAACCTGCGTCCTCGGCTGAATAAGTTTGTAACTTCCATTGTTAGCTGGATTACAACGCCTAGTTGTAAAGTAAAGTATATTTATATAGTGGCTGCGCTATATAAGTAGACCTATCATCGCATCAATAAGAACAAGAAGCATTTATTTGAATGAATGCGAATCAGGCACACAATGTTTGGAAACTTCAGCTTACCTCTCAGCCTCCCTGAACTTGCCCTGCGCCTCCATCTCTTGTGCCTGGTTGACATACAGAACTTTAATGTCTTCTCCTTTCATGCACGTCATAGCAAGCTGAAAACAAAATGGATATCCGTTAAAGATTTTGTATTCATTTATAAATGAATTCTCAAATCATAAAATTTGCTACATTTATGGAGAAACATAGATTGGGATTGAATTTGAGTGATGCAGAAAATGGTTATGTTGTTTTGTGAGAAAAATTGAAATAAAATTACTTTGATATTATTAATATCAAGATTATCACAGCCTAATCACATTACCATCATCAATGTAATCATCATCAACACCGTCATAATCATCATCATCATCATCATCATCCCCATCATCATCATCATCATCACCATCACCATCACCACCACCATCATCATTATCATCACCATCATCATCATCATTACCACCACCACCCCTATCACCACCACCACTGTCACCATCATCATCATCATTACCACCACCACCCCTATACATCCCTATCACCACCACCACCATCACCACCCTCATCATCACCATCATCACCACCACAACCATCATCATGACCACCACCATCATCATCATCATCATCATCATCATCACAATCATCATTACCATTATCATCATCATCACCAACAATATCATCACCATTATCACCACCACCACCATCATTATCATCACCATCACCAACAATATCATCATCATCGTCACCATCATCATCATCTCTATCATCACCATCACCACCACCATTATCATCATCATCATCATCATCATCATCACTATCATCACAATCATCATCACCATCATCATCACCATCACCACCACCATTATCATCATCATCATCACCATCACCACCACCATCCTAATCCTCACCATCATCATCACCATCAACAATCATCACAATCCCTTTCACCACCACCTCTGTCACCATCATCAATATCATCACCACCACCTACCCTATCACCACCACCACCACCACCACCCCTATCACCACCACCACTGTCACCACCATCATCATTATCATCACCATCATCATCACCACCACCACCATCCTCATCCCCTCCCCATCCCCAATCTCACCCTATGTGCCTCCTCCCACTTCCCGGCTGCGGTGTACATATCAATCGCAACCACCACCACCCCTATCACCACCACCACTGTCACCACCATCATCATCACCACCACCACCATCCTCACCCCCTCCCCATCCCCAATCTCACCCTATGTGCCTCCTCCCACTTCCCAGCTGCGGTGTACATATCAATGGCCTCCTTGGTCTGCCCGGCCTGGATGAAGTACCTCTCAGCGTTCTCATAGTCGTGGATCGTCACGTAATGCTTGGCGATGACAGGGTAATAGCGTTCTCCGATGTCCGATTCTTGGAGTTTGATGATCTGCTCCGCCTTGGCCCATTGGTGGGAGTCCACTGCAGCCTTGATTGCTTTGTGCGATGCACTGCATGTGGAAGTAGATAAACCGGTGAATTGCCACTAGGGGGTGTTTCACAAAGATTCTAAGTTGAACTTAGACTTGGACTTAAAAATTATGGAGAGCCATTTGTAGCCTTAAAATAAAATACATTCAAAAGCAAAAATTTAAGTATTTTAGAGTTTTCATAAATTCCACATCAAGAACATGAAATTTCACATGATAATAGAAAATATGAATAATTTGAATCAAAATTGTATGCCTTTTAAACTAACTTTTACAAAATATTTTCAAAGATGCTAATGGCTTTCCATACTTGTTAAGTCCAACTTAGAGATAAGTTCAACTTAGGATCTTTGTGAAACAGCCCCCAGGTCTACAACCAGTTTGTCTACTACCAAATTGGTCTATTCAAACATTTGTCTACCTATCATTTGGTCTAATGTCCATATGGTTCAATCTCCAACTAGTCTACTACCAATTTGGCTTGTAAGCATCATGGGATTCCTGACTGACCTAAAGGTTTATAACTATGATTGCAGCATGAGCTAATTCCATGATTTTGTTTAGAATCTGAGGCAAAGTTACCCAATACCTTTAAAGACCGTCTGTACTAGTTTGGCCAGGAGGGATTAGACCACCCTGCTGGTCACTAACAGGTGGATCATGGGGGACAAATGGGAACCAGTTAGGCATTATTTACTATATAGAGGGAGCAAGTAGCTACAAGTAGTGCAGTGGGGCTTTAAGTACAATATATCTTCCAGATTCCACAACTGTGGTATGAGTACTTACCCTGCTTCGATGTAGTGATTAATAGCAGCGTCTAGCTGTTTCTGAGATACGAGGTGATCTCCCCATTCCTCTTCTAGCTTGACAACGTCACTAGGAAAGGCCTGGCGTGCCAACTCAACAGCTGAAAGAATCACAAAATATATTGAGAATAGGGTGACTATTTCATCAGGTACTGTTTGGAAAATCTTGCACTGACTGGAAGAATCAAGGGGAGGAGGAGCGGAGGTAGAAGGAGGATACGGTGGATGAGTAGTTTAATCCTATCTAGCCCGGGCTATTTTGAAACTGCATAACCCGGGGTACTATTCTTTGCAAAAGCACCTTCTAAGGTCAGAATTTGAAAGAGTTTCTTTTTCGCCTTTTCATAGTTACAGTGTAGAAAAGCTCTGGCGTTTGTGAATAAAACAGCGTAGCTTTGGGGCCCCGCTGGAATAACACATGTCTGTACTTGTTTGTAACCAGAGGGGTGTTTCACAAAGCTCCTAAGTTGAACTTAAAAACTATGGAGAGCCATTTGTAGCCTTAAAATAAAACATATTGAAAAGCAAAAATTTCAGTATTTTAGACTTTTCATAAATTCCACATCAAGAACATGAAATTTCCTTGATAATAGAAAATATGAATAATTTGAATCGACATTTAATGCCTTTTAAAATAACTTTTACAAAATATTTTCAAAGATGCTAACGGCTTTCCATAATTGTTAAGTCCAACTTAAAGATAAGTTCAACTTAGGATCTTTGTGAAACACTCCCCTGATCATATTTATAAAGGTTATAATATAATCACCAAGTTAAATAAGCATAAAAACACAATATTAACTTGTCTAGACAATGATAAGGCTTTTATATCGTGCATTGTGTTCTTGTTACTACAACAACCGGGGACTTTATGGGTAATAAAGGAAGATTAAAATCTAAACCTGGAATGAAATCCTTACCCCTTCTGTAAGATCTTCCTCTGCGGTAACATTCAAGGGCTCTCTGTTCATCCCGTGTCTTCTCAAATAGATCTCCAGCCTACAGAGACATGGAAAGCACATATTTGAACTTAGATGCAGAGATGCCAAGTATTCTTAAGAGCAAAAAAATGTATTTTTGAAAAAATCTCTCACCTTAACATATCGCCCAATCGAGCAGCTTAAAAAAACCGGCAGTACCACGTATACGATCGGAGCGCGACGTGCATACATTACACGTGGGTTGTTCGCAATGTGCGCAGTTTGGGGGCCGTATCACCATCCTGCGTGCATCGTTTGAAGACGTAGGTGCATAATACACTTACGACACAAAGCCCATGATCAGAAATTAAGAAAAACTTCACTAAAAAAAATATTTAAAAAAAAAAATATATATATATATATATATATAAAAAATTAAAAAAACGTGACAAAACATACAAAAAACGTACTGCCGTATTCATAGCGAAAAAACTGAACAAATACGGCAAAAAACAGAATAGTTGGCATCTCTGTTAGATGGTATCAGGGGAGAGTTTCACAAAGACTAAGATCGACTTTAAGTTGAACTTAACTAAGACAGGCTGTTCATGCCACTAGTTCCTCTAACCGTTCCTGGCATTGGTTTCTCAAGGGACGTACAGATCATGGTTACAAATCTACAGAATTTACCTCTTTTGATAGTTCATTATTGAAGGAAAGAATATTATCTAAAGATCATAATTGAGAGACCAATGGTGAGAGCAACTAGTGGCATGAACAGCCTGCCATAGTTAAGTCCAACTTAAAGTCGAACTTAGTCTTCGTGAAACACCCCCCAGGCATACTCAAGGAAACCATACAAAACACAAATCTTTGTATAACTAAAAGCATTCAATTTTTGTTGTTGAGGGTATGCTGTATGCCAAAAGTTAAAATCATTTGTTCAAATTCATTAAAATCACATACTGTAAGGCATCAATATGAAGAAGAAAAAAAAATTCAATCTGACATATTTCCTTTAACACACTAACATATAACACAAAATATGCATCAGGCCTGAGCCTGTGCAGTTCAATATTAATGTAAATCACACTGTTTCTTTTTTTTGATAAGCACTTTCCACTCTAGAATTACTCTCTTTTATAGACTACTGATTTTTATATTCTATTTCAAAATAATAATAATAAAATAAGCATATCATTCCAAAATGCAATAACTAAATACAGTCAAACCTGCTTTAGTGATCACCTGTCTACAACGACCACATTTTCTATTTCCCTTGAAAATGACTCCTCATTGAAACATGTACTAAAGGAACCTGTCTACAAAGACCACCTGTCTTCAAAGACCACTTTTTGTGTTTCCCTTGGGTGCTGGCTATAGACAGGTTTGACTGTACTTATCAAATATAATAAATATGACAAACCCTTTCATAGAATTCTCCCTTGATGAGTGTCGTCGCGATGCGTTGTACCAGCTCACGGTTATCCATCAACTCCTCGTTGCTCGTTACGAGTCGCGCTGCACGAGACGGCATCCCGGCCTTCATGTAGAGGCTTATAGCAGCGTGAACATCGCCCTCATGCTCCTTGAGCTCGCCAGCCTTCTCCTCTTGCCGAGTGTCCATCAGCCATTGGTAGTAGTTCCGCCGCAAGGTCTCCAGTTCAGGGTGACCCTTGACATGAAATGGCACAGAATTGAATTAGCATGAGGTATCTCCTAGCTGTAGGAATATGTAGCCCCCTCTTTGACATCATCCGGACAGGGCCCTGTTTCATAAAACTTGCTATTAAAGCCTGTCTGCACTACTTTTTGCCAGGAGGGATTAGACCACCCATCGTGGTAGTCACTGGCAGGTGGTTATCTCATCAACTCAGCTCTCAATTAATATAAGAAAAAGAGGATCATGGGGGACTAACAGGCACTGCTTAGGCATTGTTTTCTATATAGAGGGACCAAGTAGCTACAAGTAGGACACTGGGGCTTTAAATTCATCGTTTAACAATGATAAATCTAAGATATGGCCCTACCTGTTATCAGTGTCTATGCTATGGTGTAATATTAAAGCCCTGAAAAAAATTGCGCTTCAAAATGATCAAGAAGTGCCTCAAATAAGTAAAAAAAGAAGCAGGTAGGCAGCCTAAGGGTCTATCACATGCATCTTTAACATCATTAATATCAGGATAGGCATAGCAACAAGTTGTGCCAAGAATCGTGCCAAGAAGAAAGTGTAGGAGAAATATAATCTCACCTTTCCTTGAGCGACGTTGATAGCCTCATCCCACTTGTGGAGCTCCTGATACATCTCCATGGCTTCGTCAATAGCATTCTAAAGAGAACAATCAACCATGAAATAATCAGCATCATAACAAATATCCGGTAGCACGTACTAAGTTAGTCCACACTTTTTAAGGAGTGCCTGTTGCCAACTCATTTACCCTGTACAGATTATTTTAATCTTTCAATGAAAAGTGTCCAAAAATTAATTTTGCAATGAAATTGGGAAGAAAAAGATAATACGAGAATGAACTGAATTTCAACAAAGTCTTTGGTAGATTATCTACCTCATGAATATTGAAGGAGGGTGATGAAACCTAGCATTCCATAGAAGTGTGAACTAAAATTCTTGTTTAGTCTGAACTTAGTCCCGGCTTAACTTATGAGAATACCACCCTATATGTAGAGGTGTCATAGTGTAGTGGATATGTCACCGGACTGTGCATCACATGGTTCGCTGTTCCTGTCCCGTCGTAATGTGTTTTGGCAAGACATTAATCTACATTTGCCACACTCCACCCAGGTGAAGTAAATGGGTACCCAGTAGGAAGAAATTCCTTGAATGCTTTAGCGCCTTATCTTTGTATCAAGCGCAGTAGAGTATATTTACGTAGTAGCTGTGCCATATAAATGTACCTATCATTATTTGGCAGCCTGCATTTGTTTTGTACAATCATATTTTGACAAAAGTCAAACAGAAGAACTCTCATTGTATAATACTACCACTCTAAAAACTCAATGACCTTCTTATTCTCTGTCCAAAAAAAATTGATGAAAATATGAAAACTATTGCTGCCTTGCTTTTGTAATATTTCTGATTATACTCAAGCTAACTTTTAAAAACTGATTCCTGTTTAAGTCTTTGGGTCTTACTTGCTCAAGGTAGATAGTTTCCGCATCCCAGAAATCCTTATTGAGAGCAGCCAGCTTGGCTCGTACACTGTAATGATTCATACCATCTTCTCCCTGTAAACATAAGAGAACATAGATATAAGGAAAAGGAAGAGCTTTTCTCAATCCTTAACCTGTAAACATTACTTCAGAGGGGAGCTAGAACCTGTAAAGAAAACATCCTTTCCCAACAAGAACATTAATCAATTCATTTCAATTCAAGGTTAATTTAAAAAAATGTGTCGCAGCCCAATGGCTGAATCGGGCATATGTACAATTAAAAGACTCATTACATATTTCAAACATAAAGTACAGTTACAATTGATTTGTCAATATTGAAATAAGTATAGTAATATGGTAAGATTGCTTGGGCAGCATAACCCATAGGAAAGAAATGAGCCTGCCGCATACTCCTGCGGCAGACCTGCCGCAGACAGTCATCTTTTTCACATGCAAATTAGTTTTGCCGCAGACTTGCCGCAGACTTGCCGCATACTCTTTCAGTATGATGAAGAGTCTGCGGCAGGTCTGCCGCAGACTTGCTGCAGACTTTCCGCATACTCTTTCAGTATGATGAAGAGTCTGCGGCAGGTCTGCCGCAGACTTGCCGCAGACCTGCCGCATACTGCCGCAGACTTGCTGCAGACCTGCCGCATACTCTTTCAGTATGATGAAGAGTCTGCTGCAGACCTGCCGCAGACTCTTCATCATGAATATTCATATCTCATATAGACCTGCTGCAGACCTGCCGCATACTCTTTCATATCCAGTACGTGGCAATAAAGTATGCATGTAGAAGAACCAGTGATAAACTGATCGATACTTCATAATCAATATTGGCAATATCGATACTTCATAATCAATATTGGCAATATCGATATTACCAATTAGGTAATACCAATATATATCAATATTACCAATTAGGTATATTCTATTCTCAATTGTATTAACTCCATCACATAGATCATTTGAAGTGTATTCAAGAGTAACATTTAAAGTGACACAGGCTCGTACACATATATATACTAAATATGTATATTGTTTCTTGGTTAGTAATCATATAATCAATATATCTATTGCTAAAACGTGAATGTAATTGTAACATGATCAGACAAAATAATCTATTGGTTAATAATGGCAAAAGGAAAATAGAAATCACAAAAATGATGTGCATTGTCTTAATTTGCTTAACGAATCATGATAAATGTATTTTTCTGTCACACGTGTAAAGTAATAATGAATATGCATGAGATGATTGGTTTCAATTGGTTTCAATTGGCCCTAGCAAATTGTTTGGTTTGACAGAAGCTAAAAAGACAATTAACAGTGCTAATTAACACAGGAATTTACAAGATCATGGGCTCAGCCTGCAACCTCATATGGTACTGCATGTCCTACAAAATGGCCGCCTATAGCCTTGCTTCAGACTGTATAATTTCCCACTTTTCTGTGGCAGACCTGCCGCAGACCGTTCCTGTGGCATACTAGTATGCGGCAAGTCTGGAGCAAAGTTTCATCCTGCCGCAGATCTGCCGCAGACTGTTCCTGTGGCATACTAGTATGCAGCAAGTCTGGAGCAAAGTTTCATCCTGCCGCAGATCTGCCGCAGACTGTTCCTGTGGCATACTAGTATGCGGCAAGTCTGCAGCAAAATTTCATCCTGCCGCAGATCTGCCGCAGACTGTTCCTGTGGCATATTGGTATGCGGCAAGTCTGCAGCAAAATTTCTTTCTGCCGCATACTTCGGCATACTCTTTGCCGCAGACTAAAAGTCTGCGGCAGATCTGCGGCAGATCTGCGGCAGGTCTGCGGCAGGTCTGCGGCATACTTTTCACTTTCCTATGGGAAATAAGAAAACAGAAGATAACATGATGTCAGAATAATGGAGTGGAGAAACTGTGAAGAGACTACACAGAGATTAAAGGGACTGGGTCACTAATTTGTCTCAGATTCTGAAACAAAATCCTGGATTTAGCTCATGCTGCAATCATAATTATAAACTTTTAGGTCAGTCAGGACCCCCATGATTCTTACAAGCCGAACGGCTGTCTGATTATCAAGATATTTATGATTGGAAATCGAAATCAAATTTTGCGTTTTCCTAACGGTTTTAATAACACTACAGTCTATTGGGGAACACGAGTATGGTAAAACCGGTCACTCAAAGATTTTTTACTTTTTTGAGGCACTTCTTGATCATTTTGAAGTGCAATTTTTTTAGGGCTTCAATATTACACCATATCATAGACACTGATAACACATACTGTAGCAGAGCTGCCAACCTTGTGCGACCGAAAAAAGGAATCATAATGGCAAAAAAAAGGAATTTCAAGCCAAAAAAAGGAATTCATGAAAATGAAACTTACAACCACACGCGTCACACTTCCAATGCAGAAATGTTCATTCATCATGCTGTTTTTTCCATACAAGCAGGTCGTTTTTGGGGTGGTTATTTTGGTATTATCGTCATTTCATTTTTTTTGGGAATATTTTTTTTTTCAAGTACGTTTTAAAATTAGTTTTCTATTGAATTTGTGATCAAATCACCATTTTAGGGCAGTTGTTTGACGTGCGGTATGTTAAAAAAAAAAAAAAAAAAAAAAAAAAAAAAAAAAAAAAAAAAAATATTAAAAAAATTATTAAAAAACGTATTTTATGAAGAAAAAACGTAATACCGTAATTGGGAGGAAAAAACGGAGTAATTCCGGCAAAAACGGAATGGTTGGCAGCTCTGCTGTAGGGCCGTGCATCTCAGATTTAACATTGTTAAATCCAATCCAATCCAATCCAAAAGATATTTGATAAAGCGCCTTTTCCTTGCTGTTCCACAGCGCTGCACACACGCTCCACAATGTTGGGGCCACTTAAAAACAAAAGTTAGACACTTCTCAGAGATCTTTAAGATAAACTACTCACCGTTTCTTTGCCAATCTCGCCGGCGAGCTTGTTTATCTTGCGGAGGTACCTGGCCTTTGCGACATCCCCGAGGGCAGCAAAGCAGCGTTCTGCGATGTGGAGCTGTTTGGCGCCCAGAGATAGCTTGGCCAGAGTCTTCCACATGGCCTCCGTCTCGGATGTCATCTCAAGGGTTTCCAGGAAGGCTACAGCTCTGGTGGTTGAAAGAAGCAAGGTGTTTGGAAAGTAGAATAAAAAGATGAATGTGTCTAAAACAAAGCCCAAAATAAGCCTGAAGAATGGAGTTGGAGAAGTAAGGTGTATGGAAAGTAGGAAAGATGAACATCTAAAACAAAGCCCAAAATAAAACTGAAGAATGGAGTTGGAGAATTAAGTTGTATGGAAAGTAGGAAAGATGAACATCTAAAACAAAGCCCAAAATAAAACTGAAGAATGGAGTTGGAGAATAACATTGGAAATCATCAAATAAGCACAAAAAAAGGTGTTTGAGGGGAAGAAGAAGAAGAGAAGGAGAAGGAGGAGGAGGAGAAGAAGACGAGGAAGAAGGAGGAGAAGGAGAAGGAGAAAAGGACAAGAGGGAGAAGGAGGAGAAGGTAGAGACAAACAAGATGAAGAAGAAGAAATAGAAGCAGAAGAATAAGTACACAAAAATTGCACCAACCTGGCATGATCCCCATCATCAATGGCCGTACCAAACTCAATCAGCCCCTCGTCAAGGGTGTAAGAGACGGAGGTGACGCCTTCATTCACGATCACATCGGTCTTACCATCGGCCCTCTCAAGATCGACGATGTCGCCCTGAAATAGTCGCACAATGTAAAATCATTTTCCAAACTTCATGTTGAGATAATAAGAACTTTGACTTTGTGCATGTTATTTTCCCAAACAATTGAATGATATTCATTACGCAACCACAAATGTATTCTTCATTTGGGCACACCCCGGACAAACTTTCTTAAAAATAGTTCACTTTATATTGGTATCAAACTGTTTAATGAACTCCCAGAGACAATTAGCAAGTAACTTTCTCAATCATACACCCACTCTTTCTAGATAAATACATGTGTTGTTTTTTTCTTTTTTTTCTTCATGTTGTTTAACTTCATTATATTTGTTTGGATTAAATATGCATTTTTTCCCTTTACATTTACTTATTCTAATATTATGTATTTGTAATAGTTTAATTTTATGTTTTATCTGTTTATTCATATGTATATTAATGTACCATCTACAGACATGCTGAAAAACATCTATGCTAAGCTGAAAGCATGTTTTTCAATCACTGTATTTAAATAAATAAACAAACAAACAAACATAATATACAGAAGTCTACCACACACCTCCTGACCTGAATATGACTACATTTTGAAAGATAGTGCTATAGGATCACAAATAAAATTCTAATGTTTGGCTTCCTGGGAGAAGTTTGAATTGATGTAGATAAAGTTTTTGGTTTCTCAACCAGTCGATAAAGATTGCATGCTCGCCCTTGTAATTGAAAATAAGTCAGAAAAAATCTTGAAACCAGCAGGATTTGAACCTGCCATCTACTGCTTGCCAGGCAGCGACTCGATCTACCACCAGGCCATCACTGGTCCATGGCAAAATTAGCAGTAGATGACAGATTCAAATCCTGCTGGCTCCAAGATGGTTGTGGCTTTACATGAATTTAGCAATTCAAGAATTCAAACCCTTGATCCAAGAAAATATCATTACCCCAACATATATTGGCTTATACGGTATTGATCTAGGACTGCGTTATGAAAAAAATATCTTACCTTCATAGGGAACATGGTGACTCTCTCAGGATGATCAATGTTGTACCAGACGCATAAGTTGCCTCTGTTCTGAGCAACTACAACATCACTCTGCGGCACCCACTAGCAACAATATGAAGAAACAAAGAAAATACGTTTGAAACACTTGACGTGTATCTGCTGTGTTGCATTGGCAATCATATTGATGAGCATGTATAATTGTTAGACGTCCCTAATCAATGTTGTACCAGACACAAAGGTTGCCTCTGTTCTGAGCAACTACAACATCACTCTGTGGCACCCACTAGCAACATTATAAAGAAACAAATGAAACATATTTGAAACACTTGACACGTATCTGCTGTATTGCATTCATTGGCAACCATATTGATGAGCATGTATAATTGTTAGAGGTCCATAATCAATGTTGTACCAGACACAAAGGTTGCCTCTGTTCTGAGCAACTACAACATCACTCTGTGGCACCCACTAGCAACATTATAAAGAAACAAATGAAACATATTTGAAACACTTGACACGTATCTGCTGTATTGCATTCATTGGCAACCATATTGATGAGCATGTATAATTGTTAGAGGTCCATAATCAATGTTGTACCACACACAAATGTTGCCTCTGTTCTGAGCAACTACAAACATTACATCTCTTACATTTCCTTTGTAAGGACATAAATAATAAGATAAAATGTAAATCAAAATTAGTTCTGAAATATGTTTTTAAATGAAAAGCAACTAAAAAGTAAATGTAAATAGTACAATCGTCTCCTACTAAAAGAAAGGAAAATCTGTCTCATACCGTCACTTATAAATAATGCCATTTCTCTACCTTTTCAAAGACTCAATGAGCTCGTTATACAATATTTCCAAGTAGTACAAGAGTAGTATGACTGCTTAAAGCCCCACTGCACTACTTGTAGCTACTTGCTCCCTCTAAATAGAAAACAATGCCTAAGTGGTGCCCGTTGGTCCCCCATGATCCTCTTTTTCTTATGTTAATTGAGAGCCGAGTTGATGAGATAATACCTGTCAGTAACCACGCTAATCCCTCTAATCCAGGCCTGCTCTAATCCCTCTTAGCCAAATTAGTGCAGAGGGGCTTTAAAAGGCAAAATGTTGATTTGTGGACTGATGAACATACCTGTACATAGCTGCTGTAGTTCAAAATGGTGGTCTTCAACTGAGTATCAACGTCAAACAGATGGAGCTGCGAATGTTGGGCAAGAAAACAAAAAAGAATTGTATTTATTTATGACAGGTCATGTAAATAATAAAATTTGAAATCTCTTGTAACATGACTAACTACATAGACTCTTAATAAATAAAGATACGGCAGGAGTTAGGGTAAGGGTAAGAGTAAGGGATATCGATAGGATTAGGGTAAGGGTTAGAATTATGACTAGGAGGATCAGCATTAGCATTAGGATTAGAAATAGGGTCAAGGTCAGGATAGGGTTACGGTTAGGGTTATGATTAGAATGAGGATCAGGATAAGGATTAGATATGGTTGGACGTAGGGTCAGGGTTAGGCTCTAGCTAGGATCAAGATTAGTGTCAGGGTCACTTGAGTGAATTAAGGAGCGTTCTTGAGTTGTTCCGCTTGCTTACCCTAAGTTTCTTGTCCCTGTAGAGCAGCTTGTGTCCTGTCTCATTCAGCTCCAGCCAGTCCACCTTGGAGTCATGGGCCAGGTTAGCCACATTGAAGCCCAAGGCCAGGTTCACGATGGCTATGGTCTTCAGGTCTACAAGATAGGCCATCTTCTTGTTGTCTTCTACATTGAGCTGTTTGCGTTCGTTAAGCCTCACACTGGTCAGAGGAAGTGAAAATGGAAACAAGAGATAGTCAAAACTAATTCCACAGGTCCAATGGATCATTTTCAACCCAACAAGATGAATGATAGCTATGAGAGGTGTTTCACAAAGTCTAAGATCAAATTTATGTTGGACTTAACTATGGCAGGCTATTCATGCCACTAGTTTCTCTAAACATTCCTGGCATTGGTTTCTCAAGGGAAGTACCAATCGTTGTCACAAATCTAAAGAATTTGAATTTGTTGATACATGTAGTTCATTATTGAAGGAAAATAAACATTATCTAAAGATCATAATTGAGAGACCAATGGTGAGAGCAACCAGTGGCATTATTTTCTTCATGCTCCTTACAGGTTTACCTACAGAATGCTAGAACAAGTTTATTTAGGTTTATTTCATACATTCTACCTTTATACAAATCATTTTTTCAGGTGACTGGTACGCTTAACACATCGACAGCTATAACATAATTACATGTAACATATTGTATAGTGTTCCTTGTTCGAATGGATGTGGTCAATGAACTTCAGGGCACCGTTTCACAAAACTTGTCATCAGTGACAAATGACAGTCTTTGTTATAAGCTAGTGAAATCCTTGCTTCTGATTGGTTATCAGCAGATTTGTCACTGATATTTGTCATTTGTCATTGAAAAAAGGCTTTGTGAAACACCCTCCTGGTTACTGACCTGATAAGGTGAGGGTTCATGAACTCTGTCCTCACGCATCCCAAGATCTCATTGGCCCCGTACTCTACCAGGGTCAACTCACCAGCATTGAAGATCATACACACCTGGTCAAAGGTCAAAAGGGTCAAAAGGTCATTTCATATGTTCGCATTTAACATTCAAAAATTGTTCCTGAAAACGATACTTTGAACTTTCACTGGGATTACATTTTTAATTATTGACAAGAATTTGGCTTCTGCAGGCAGATTGAGGCAGGCCTCCAATTCAAAATAATCATAAATGTTACAAAACTTCTAAAAGTACAAAGTCATATTTCATTTCTGATTTTGAGTAAGATGCGGGTATGTTTACTCACCTCCTAATCTCACAGAAGAACTTGTTATCGCCTCCAAATACTTCATTGAAAGTTTTATTTCAATTTTTACAAACATTTCTATCTGCAAACTTGAGGCCTGCAAGTTCAGCATCGTCATAAACAAATACTTGGAAAAATACCAAATTAAATCTTTTCACACAAAAAAATAGTTTTTGTTTAATGCTAAATATATTACTCATTGCAGATAAAGTATCGAAAATAATATCGCTAGTGATATTAGTTTGTCTCGCAATGTATGGTCAACAAGGGATCTAAAAGATCACGACGTTTTGTGCGCCGGTGCAACACTTCGTCAGGTGATAAAATATATTGTAAGCAAGCATGTTCTATACTCTACGGATAGACCTGACAAAGTGTTGTAGCGGCGCACGAAACGTCGTGATCTTTTAGATCCCTTGTTGACCATTCATTGCGAGACAAACAAATATCACTAGCGATATTATTTTTGTTAGGATTTGTTTATATACTCACGTTCTCATTCTCGAAGAAGAACTTCTCGTTGCCACCGGTGTTCTGCCACGGGACCTCACTGAGCTTGTTGGAGTTTAGATCACCCAGGAGGAGGGTGTCGGATGTGTGGGCCACCAGGTAGCGGTCCTTGCCTAGGATACGCACCTCATCGATCTTAATAAATAGAAAAAAGAAAGAGCAACGGTCAAAAATATGCTTGAATTCAATGACCAAGGTAATAAAAATATACATTTGTAAAGCGCTTTGAGAGGGCCTGGGGTCCTGAAAAGCGCTATATAAAAACAAACTATTATTATTATCATTACATGTAAGGTATGATATGGTGAGATGGTGAGAGAGAGAGAGAGAGAGACAGAGAGAGAGAGGGAGTTGGGGGAGGGGGATGGGAGAGAAGAAGTGTTGTGTAGAAAAGGAGAGATTAAAAAGAGAGAGAGAGAGAGAGAGTTGGGGGGGGGAAGAGAAGAGAGAGAGAGAGAGAGAGAGAGAGAGAGAGAGAGGTAGAACAAGAAAAAAATGGAGGAAGGAAGGAGGAGAGGGGAAGGGGGAGGGGGTATTGGGGTAGCTTGATGGAGCTTAGATCACCCAAGAGAAGGATGTCGCTGGTGTGGGTCACCAGTTAACATCTTTTACCTCGGATACACACCTCATCAATCTCAAGACAGAATAAGTGTACAGACAGGTAAGGCATAATCACTGAGAGATGTTAAATGTAATTTATAATACAGAGTGTGATATAAAGATAAAACATATTATATCCCTTCTATGAATATTCATGAGTTTTCTAAATACATGATTGGTGGTCATGTGATAAAATATAATTTCACTATTAGAAACAAATCTCTGCCAGAGCTCCAAATATTTTCCACTATTTTTTCATGGGCAGAACTGCGCATGCTCTATGAGATTTTCAGGTAGAAAAGCATTGTGACATCACATCATGTTCAGTCAAAATTAATGCGCAATTAGCGCGTCTCATAAAATGCGCATTAAATGCGCGTTAATATAATTGTGCGCAGGTTAAATTGACAAGCTTGTAAGCTTCTCCAATACCCAATGAGAATAAAGTGTCATTGTCATTGATAAAATCCAGTATGCCAGCCAATCATTAAGTCAAACGTTCGGATCGTAAAGAAGGGATATAAAACAAATATACCAAGCATTTAGTTTGTAAGAAAAGTGGAAATTATATATCTTCGGAGGGACTGGCAAGAGTTACTATTTTTTCCTCGGGGCATAGCCCCTCAGAAAAAATAGTACTATGCCAGTCCCTCCTCAGATAAATAATTTCCACTATTCTTTCTCACAGCTTGGTATATTTGTATACTATTACAGGGGTGATAGTGAGCACTAAAAAAATAAGGTTTTTTGTTTTCCCCTCAACCACGCCCCCCTTGAGTAAAAAAAAGAAAAGAGGATTCGCGGGGAAAAAATGGCATCTAACAACATTCCCCCCTTTCGAGTAAGAAAATTGGGGAAAAAATAGGGCAAAATAGGGAAGAATAGAGAAAATAAGATTTCACTATTCTTTCTCACAGCTTGGTATATTTGTATACTATTACAGGGGTGATAGTGAGCACTAAAAAAAAAAAGTTTTTTTGTTTTCCCCTCAACCACGCCCCCCTTGAGTAAAAAAAAGAAAAGAGGATTCGTGGGGAAAAAATGGCATCTAACAACATTCCCCCCTTTCGAGTAAGAAAATTGGGGAAAAAATAGGGCAAAATAGGGAAGAATAGAGAAAATAAGAGGGAAATCGGGATAATCAGGATAAAATAGGGAAGAAAAAAAAATTGGTAAAAAAAAAAAAAAAAAAAAAAAAAATCTGGATTTTTTTTTTTGGGGGGTGTAAATCGGGAAGAAAAAAAAAAGGGGAAAAAATCAGGAAACCGATTTAAATCGTTTTTTTTTTTATCAGGCCTGCTATTTGAAGAGAGAGAGAGAAGGGAAGAAATAAAGAGTGACAGCAGGAAAGTTGGAAGGGAGAGACGGAGAGATAGGGTGAGAAGAGAAGAGGACAGTGCGAGAGATAGAGGATAGAGAGAGAAATAGAGGATAGAGAAAGAGAGAGAGATAGAGGATATAGAGAGAACAGACTGTGCCAAATTATCTTAGCTAAAACTCTATTTTGAGATACCTCATATCCATAGTGAGACTTGAGTACCACTCTGGTGCCCGAGGAAAGGTTCTTGACTATGACCTGGCTCAGTCCGACGTAGGTCATTTCAAACTTGTTCTTAAAGATGGATCGGCGGAGGCAACAGTCGAACAGCTCCACACCACCGCACAATGTACCCTGAGAGGGAGAAAATAAAAGATACATTAAAGGTAAAGACCAGTTTTGGAACCCCCCCCCCCCCTCTCAAGAAATGAAATGGAAGCTCTTAGTACCAATCATGTGAAAGAATATGTTTTGACTAATACGTGATGATACAAATTTTGCCGGGAAACCGCCTACTAATTGATTTATTTGGTAAATTATTATATCTATTTGGACCGGATAGATATCGCGCATGTGTCACGCACCCCCCTGAGTCAAGCCATCCAGAATTTTTGTTCTAGTACAGCAGTAATATGATCAAAATCCAAAAGGCTAGGAACTTTAGGTAGTTTCAGGGGCATGGCGAGAACATTTTCGAATGGGGGGGGGGGGGGGCATTGATGGGCCTAATTTGCTGAAAAACTATCTGAAAATTTGCAATCAAGCAGAATTAAGAAGATAATTAATGAGATTTGGATGCATTCTGTGTAAAAAAAAAATATTTAAAAAAAAAATTGCTGTAAGAAAATTTTGAGGGATTTTGTGGGAGGGTGAAACCCCCCCCCCCCCCCCTCCTCCCAGCCATGCAGGAGTGGGTACAACATTACATTTGAATGTACTTACTGCCACCAATCTTGAACCATCTTTCTTCCATGAGAGGGTCGTGATGGTGTAGAGGTTTGGGATCTCCTTCATACGAGCCTCCTCCCACATGCCACGACGAGGGGCCCAGTTGAACACACGCAGTCTACAACAAGACAAAAAACATATTCATACATTGAAACAAATACTTAACGGAAACTTGGAAAATGTCTGCTACCAAAAATAAAAATTGTTATGTCTGCTACCAAAAATAAACAGTTTTTATCTAAACTTTTTAATAATTTATGAATAATTGATTTTAGATCTTGGCTGTCACTTGTTCTATATATATGACATTGATTGTTGTCATGAACATTTTCCAGAATATATTTAAGTTAAGTCTGTTGGGAGCCAGGGGAGTACAAATAATCAAATAATTCCCCTGCAGGGCGCGACAAACCCGCTTGCCCGATGTCCCGGGGCAACCAAATTGAGCCGTCGGGCAAGTAAATAAAATTATCACTTGCCCGATCGGGCAAGTGATACTTTTACAGTAATTTCCTAGTGTCCAAGAACTCTACCATTCACCCGTCAACTTCTTACCCGTCGTCAAAATCCAGAAGCAAAAAAGCGATCGTTCCGATTTCGAAAAAACTTCACAGACAGCTAGCCAGCTCAGCTAGCTCAGCGCGCATGCAACAGTGACACTTCAAGCCATGAATGCCGCTCCGCCTCCACGCACGGCCGGCCGTGAGCTAGCTAGAGACAGCTAGCGCGATCGTACCAGCTGCGAGCTTATTCGCGCTCTCTCTCTCTAGCTCTGCAGGCCGCACCGACAGGCCTTTGCTATTCTCTGATTGCCGATTGGTTGAATCACGCCAAATATGACGTCATTATTCTAGGGAAATGAACACGTGCAAATCGGAATGGAATAAACAACAGGGATTTTCTAGTAAGTACAAAAAGTCAAATGTTTGATATTTATTCATAATGACTGTTAATGATTGTGAACATATTATTTAAAACTCGCTGCTCATATAAATCAGATGAATGTTTTTGTCTCGTTTTCAATTTATTACTGCGTTTTCAATTTATTACTGCGGTCTCAAGATCCGACCGAGCGAGTCATTTTGATAATAGTATCGAGACCCCCAGAATATAAGCCGTTGTTGTTTTGTTTTCATGGTTTTAGCGACGTTAACTTAAAACTTAAACCTGCTTGAACCATTCTACCTTGCCGAGATTCATGTGAATCTGATTATTTATGGAGAATCAATAAAATGCGTTTTTTAAACCTTCAACCATCCTTTGTTGACCATTTTCTTTGACATATTAGGTTATTATTCAGTACAGTTACACTGTACATGTATGTGCATTAATTTGCTATCTAAAACACTAACTTATCATTACGAGATAATAAATGCTTTAACCTCGAGTCCTTTTTCGCTTTAAAGTTTTGGGCAAGTGGAAATATTGTTTGGGCAAGTAAATTGAAAACCCATTTGCCCGACAGGGCAAGTGGTGAAAAAAATTCTTGTAGCACCCTGCCCTGCCTCTCAACAGAAAGATTAAATTGTATTACATTGTCATGTTATTCATGTTATTTGTCATTATTTGTCTATGATATGTTAATGCATTGTTATGTCTTGTTTACCCAGGGTAGCCTCATCAGTATTGATACTGTTCTCCCTGAGGGCTCTGAAGTCATATCATTACCCCAGTGGCTTTAGCCGAGCTACCATGAAAAGGCGCTCAAGCATTCAAGGAATTTCTTCCTACCCATTCACCTCACCTAGGTGGAGTGTGGCAAATATAGATTGTTTAACAATGCCAAATCTGAGATGCATGGCCCTACTTGTTATCAGCATCTGTGATGTGTTGTAATATTGAAGCCCTAAAAACATTGCACTTCAAAATGATCATGAAGTGCCTTAAAGAAGTAAAAAATCTTTGAGTGAGTGACCGGTTTTACCATAATCATTTTCCCCAATAGACTGTTATAAAAATTGTTGGGAAAAAAGTTTTTGAAATTTCAAATTCCAATCATAAATATCTTGATAATCAGACTGGCGAGCGCCTTGGGATTCCTGACTGACCTAAAGGTATATAATTATCATTGCAGCATGAGCTAAATCCAGGATTTTGTTTTGAATCTGAGACAAAGATACCCAATCCCTTTAAAGTATTAGAGTTAATGCCCTTCTGGCTCTCTGCAGACAAATTGCGAGTCCACAACATTCAATGACAAAAGGAAAAGAAAACACTGCCTGGCTTTTTTCACCAAGTTAGGAGAGTCCAGGGTCTGTCTATCATAAGGCCTTACTGAAACTAGATGGAACTTCGACTGCGCGCAGTCGAAAATGATGCCTCCGTCATAGCAGGGAGGTGTTTTAGATGGAGTTTCCGTCTCGAAAGAATTTCCTGAGGGAGATAACGCGATCACGAGCTGTTTTTGCATACATAATGAGCCCTGTGACCTTTGACCTCGTGACCCCAAAATCTAATCAGTGCATTGGCTCTGCAAGATACATACATGACCAAAGTTTGGCAGGAATCCATCAATCGGTTCTTCAGATAACGCGATCACAAGAACGGGACGTACGTACGTACGTACGTACAGACGGACGGACAACCCGAAAGCACAATGCCTCCGGCTACTTCGTAACGGAGGCATAAAAAGATGTTGTATTGCCCAAACCATGGGTCGGTCGGTCAGAAATCTTTTTTTTTTAATTACTTTTTTTTTTAACTCCCTCTTTTGGCTGACATTTTTTTTTTTCTAAAAAAAACGGTTTAAAAAAAAACTGTTTCAAAAAGCCAACCGTTGGCCACAAAAGGCAATACAACATCTTTTTTTTTAGGCCTAATTACAAGTGATCCCAACATTTACTAAGAATACAATAGCAGAGACTTCAATTCTAATTGGCTGAGAGTTGAGTTCTTATGTTTATCGTAGTGTTCATCTCGTTTAAAATACCTTTTTTCTCTTCTCAGAGTGGTCAACTTACCTATTATAGCTACCAACAACCACAGACTGGCCACCAGGGTTATTGACAGCTACGGTAAACTCATGCTCCTCAGAGTCGCGACTGAAATCAAACTGCTGATTCACTTTCCCTTCCTTGCTGTAAATTGCAATGCGTTTGTCACAGCCGGCAGCCACGATGCTGTTCCCCGCCCAGCAGAGAGCGTACGGAGGGCAGGCGTGGGTCGCGACCTTGCCCTGCGATTCCCCGGAACCCTCGTCTTCCAGGAAGTAACGGACGATGGAGCCGTCAGCGTGGCCAGACAAGACACCCTTACCTGAAAGGCTGCAAGTCATACAAGTGAAAGAAAACAATGCTTTCAAAGAATGTGCCTCTGTTTTCCTTCGGCTATCACAAATCAACTACAAAACATGTCAAAAACTCTGTGAAATGTTGATGACTCATGAAAATGCACACACTGTTTGAGTATGGAGAGGATGCAATTCTAAGTTTGGTAAGTACCTATTTTAAGTAGTTTCAAAGGTGTTGTAGGTGATCCTTGTTTACCTTGATTCCTTAATATATAACCCTCTGTTCTATAAATCACAGTAAATTAATTAAAAGAATTAATTTAAATCGAGACTGCAAACAAACAACATCGGCAAAAACGATATGTAATATCGGAGCAGGCCTTAAATTTCAACATTTTTAGGGCAAGGCCACTTTTCTGAAGGGCACATTCCTATATTACAGCACAAATAGGAAGAATTGGAAAGGGCACAAAAAATCTCCAAGGCCAATGAGAGGGGCATTGAGGCCAATCAAAGGGGTATCCAAGGCAATGGCCTTGGTGGCCTTGGATTAATTTAAGCCATGTCAGAGTAACAAGTAAAGAAAGAGCAGGAAATCTGAGTGAGTTTTCCAAACACATGAGCATAACATGTAGTCTCATATGGGCTAAGCTTTAGAGATTTTGTGATTTAAAGCAATTTTTTTTCTTCATTTGGTCTATACTGCTGGTCCAATCTATCTAAATGTACTGCATAATAATTATAACAATAATAGCTCTCATTTATAATGCGCCTAATACTTTGTGTCTAGGCGCAGCACATATCACTACCCGGTCAACGGATTCAGGCTCATCCGCAACACAATGTATGCACATTTCCCACTCCCTGAGAAGCATTCCAGCCAGTCACCATTTTACAAGCGCCACTTCCTAATCCAACCACATTAACTTTCGCATCCTACCGGTTAACCATTTAACGCATGGGTGGAAAGTGGCAAATGTAGATCAATGTCTTGCCAAAGGACATGAGTGCCGCAGCAGGACTTGAACTAATATGCCACTTGGAAAGACTTTAAGCAAGATTTTCCAGATTGCCATTTGGCTCCTGCAATTCAACATTCACTTCAAGAACCCGGGCTATAACAGGAACTCTGGTACACTTACTTTGGGGCGAGTGAGACGACGTAGGAGTCCGTACCGTAGACCGTGGAGGACTTGTTGGTCTTGGTGTTGGCAACCCTGACCTTGCCGTCTGCTAGACCAAACACGATGTTGCCGTCCGGCGGCCAGATTAGACAGGTCACTGCACTCTGCTGGACGAACTTGTTGCAGATCACCTTCTTAGAATCCCTATTAAAGGTAAAGACCAGTATTGGCAACGCCCCAATTTCAAAAAATGAAATGGAAGCTCTCATTACCAATCATGTGAAAGAATATGTTTTGACTAATACATGATGATACAAAATTTGCCGGGAAACCGCCTACTAATTCATATATTTGGTAAATTTATTTCTCTCATGGTCTGGTGAGAGAGATAGGGTAGTCCCATATACATCTTTCTGTGTATAGTGCTTGTAACTTTACGAAGAATGGGCCAAATTTCTTATCATTTTGATGATTCCAGAACCTTGCAGATGCTAGATGCTAGATGATCGACCTTTTCTGATCGATTCCACAACGTTTCTTTCACAATGCAATCGCATGACCATTACTGGTCTTTACCTTTAAACAAGAAATTATACAAATTCTTAACCTCAGGATCTTCAGGGACATAGGTAAATAAAATTTCTACATGAAAGGCAGGTTTCAACATTGTTGCAAAAGTCTGTATGCTGTGTAATTTCAAAGTTGGTATTCTTGAAACTGCATTCCCACAATAATGATTTTGCTTACCTGTACTGTTTGTTTGCTTGATTGTAAAGTGCACAGACACAACTCTATTTTAAAGAAATAAATGCTCACATCTAGCGAACATAATATTGCTATGTATCTTCAAGATATTCTCTGACACAAGATATTATCAACTGAAAGATGACATATATTTTTCACAAAACAGTTGCAGCACAGTTTAGAAGGATGACACAATTAGTATGAGCAATATTTTTTGAGACAACAGTAGATAATTGGCACCCGATTTCAATGCTTCTAGCAGAACGATCGATGCTTCACTATAAAAACAAACTCTATTTTAAAGAAATATATGCTCACATATTGCAAACATAATATTGCTACATGTATGTATCTTCAAGATATTCTCTGATACAAGTTATTCTCAACTGAAAGATGACATATATTTTTCATGAAACAGTTGCAGCACAGTTTAGAATGATGACACAAAAAGTATGGGTAATATTGTTTGAGACAACAGTAGATAATTGGCACCCGATTTCAATGCTTCTAGCAGAACGATCGATGCTTCACTATAAAAACAAACTCTATTTTAAAGAAATATATGCTCACATATTGCAAACATAATATTGCTACATGTATGTATCTTCAAGATATTCTCTGATACAAGTTATTCTCAACTGAAAGATGACATATATTTTTCACGAAACAGTTGCAGCACAGTTTGAGCAATATTGTTTGAGACAACAGTAGATTGGCGCTTGATTTCAATGCTTCTAGCAGAACGATGTTTAATACTTGGGTTGCTTCCTTCGCCTACTGCAGTCACTCGTCTGCCACACGTGCAATTTTGCACAAAACAATGGGCACCAATCTCAGCAAATTTACCCATTTCCGGTCTTTATTAGCTCCATGGCTACCCCTTTAACACCGATATAGATTTATTTTGCACTGGAAAGGGTAACATAGTCATGAAGCCGTTGGTATATCAATCTATCCCACAATAAACAAAAGGTGACTCAAAGAGATTATTTGTGTGACATATATATATATAGAAGTTTAAAAACACAGACCTGGGGGGTGTTTCACAAAGATCCTAAGTCGAACTTAACTCTAAGTTGGACTTAAAAATTATGAAGAGCCATTTGTAGCCTTAAAATCAAATATTTCCAAAAGCAAAAATTGAAGTATTTTAGACTTTTAATGATTCTACATCAAGAACATGAAACCTCCTTGATAATAGAAAATATGAATGATTTGAATAGACATTTTATGCCTTTTAAAATAACTTTTACAAAATATTTTCAATGATGTTAATGGCTTTCCATAATTGTTAAATCCAACTTAGAGATAAGTTCAACTTACAATCTTTGTGAAACACCCCCCTGAACATGACATGATAACAGTAGAGCCGACTTACCAATCCTCTCCTATCTTGTACACAAAGATGATGTTGTCGGTCTGTCCTATAGCAATCTTAGTCGAGTCTGGCGAGAAGGCCAAAGCTTTGACTGTGTAGCTCTTCTTGCCATACTATAAAGGAAGAGGTTGAATGGCTCAAATGGTTTCATGGAAATATTTCAATTGCAACAGTCTGGAGATAATGAATAAACTGAATTGTATGTCACGGTGGTGCAATTATTTAACATCTTGTAGGCCTCGAAATATCCCTGTTTGTTCTATGAAACTGCATCATTTAAGATTATTTTTAGCATACATCTCCAAAAATCAGACCAAATTATGATAGAAAGCAAGATATCTTAGGAGGCAATGATGGTATTGAAATTCCTTTGAAAGTAGTTTTTTAGCTCTGATGATGTCCATAGCTTCAGGGTTATTTGAAGTATTATGTTAAGAAAATAATTTATACTGTTATTCCTAAGAATGAACATCGAGATTGCCCTTAATAAATGTTGGATCATCAATCTGTCTTGATAGTCAAGTCAAGAGGGGCATTTCTACGCCCTAACCATATCAACTTCTTTTCCAAACATGAGAAACTGCTAAATAATACCTTTGACTAATGATTCTTTAAATTTTATTCAAGTTACATACCTGCCAACATTTGAAAATAAGAATTAGGAATTTTAAGCACGGTATGTCTTCGAAAATAAGAAATTGCACTTGCAGCGGCAGTGCAACTGGCAATATGCGGCAGTGTAACTGGCAATACGCGGTAAATCTGTACCATAGGATGTAAGAGCGGATACAAATTTGCTGCTCAGTCATGCAGCCATTAAACGCACACAATATGTGAACTCTCAATAGAAGAACATGATAAAACAAGCTTTGTTTGGCTATAGCACACACACAAAAAATAGAAAATAAAAAATAATAAATATCAAAATTTTGAAAACTCAGAATATTCCTGATTTTCAGGTTCTAGAAATCCAGAAAAACAGAATATTCCGGATTATTTGTAAGGGTTGGCAGAAATGAAGTTACCTTTGAATCTAGAGGTTTGGTGCCAAACTTATCTCTCCTCTCCCCCTGTTCATCAAAGAGTAGGACCACCCTATCCACTGTACACACTGCAAGCTTGGTGTTGTTCGGCGCCCAAGCCATCGCAGTGATTTTGGCTGCCCCATCCTACAAAAAGAGGAAAGAAATAGAAAAAAATGGTGAAGATCCAGATATATTAGACTAGAATATTAAAAATCTGACACTTGTCACACAGCTTATACAACAGTTTTAAGTCAATTGTTTTTGTTTATACTAGAGTAGTGGCTCGGGTGTGCGGCCGTTCCGCGGGAACTGCCGATTCTATTTTTAAGCAGATACTCACAGAATACTTCAATACCCTCAATATAGAGTCCATATACTTACTTATTAAATAAAAGTCACAAATAACCTAACTGACCCACGGCGTGGTCAGCATTGACCACGTTTCGAAATGCTTCAAGTTCCCCGGTTTGCGGCCACGCATTACTCGGTGGGCGGCACGCGTACGTCACAAAGCTTTATGCGCAACGTCACGATCAAAGCATGTACCAAATTACTATGGGTAACCCAAATTCTCATGTTTATCTGTTGCTACGGTAAATTTGTCAAGTTTTAAACAATTTCACCTTTTCCTCGAATGGATCATCCCATACGGGGGTACCTACTACTAGAAACTAGCGGGTCATAGCGGGTACACACATCAGCACACATACATACACAAACCCGCATGTTATGTGTGTATTGACACCCCCGGCCGCACAAGATCGAGGCAGGCATGCAATTACGACCTCGGTACACGGCCACCCCATGCAACTAGCCCTGCGGTGGCACAATCAAAATTTCTGCGATAGGAAACAGACCACATGCAGCCATCATACTTCCACAACAACATCAAATTTCACCTCCAATCGGACAAATAGAGCTACAATATTGATCTAGTCATGCCTCGATCTCTTAACTTAAAAGTCAGCACCTGCTGGAATTTTCATCGACGACTGGTGCCGTAAATTTCCGACATCGCTGATGGATACTCCGTACCGACAGGAGCATCTGCTATACGGACGTTTTCGGCAAAGCAGAACTTACCGGGGAATCCACGGTAGGTTTCAATAATTATTATCGAGTCATATTATTTCGTAGACCTATACCCCTGGCCACCAACCGGGCTATTCCGCACACCAGAGACTCTTATCTATAGATCTAGTGGGAAAAAACACATTGGATTGAATAATGATATTCTGCATTTATTAGGGTGTCTGAACGATTTTTCAATTTTCAATTTGGGATCGTTTTTCACCATTTTTGTTTGATATTTGAATAACAAATGTTATCAGAATAATACATTTCAAATTTCAAGTCTCACTGATGTTTCTATCAAAAGTTACAGCCCCTCCAAAACGCTGGTATATTCATATCATTTTGGTCAAAATCGACGAAAAAGACGTCCACGCAGAGTGATGTTGTTTTGCTAAATTTAGCCAAACAGCTGTATCGCGCGATATGCAAGCGTATGCATATCGTACGCATGCTGCTAAGCCAATCCGCGACTTGCAGCTTGAGCTACGCTGTCTCCGCGACATGTGCCATTGACTAGTATGGTTAGCGTTCGTCGCACAATACACCCGGAAGTGAATGCACGTTATAGTCAATGGCAATATCGCGGAGATGTCTCCGCGATATTGCCATTGACTATAACGTGTATTCACTTCCGGGTTCTATGCCGGGAATGGCCACCCATACTTTCTTTCACTATAATGTGTAATTAAATTTGGGGTTTCGTTCGTACGCGGAGATGTTACGCGATGTAACCATGGTTTGGACTGAGCGGAGCGCACGCCTCCTAATTAGCTGATCCACCAAATAGCGAGAAGGGTATTTTTAAACTGTTATCAGTTGTGATCCCTGGGGGCAAGCGAAAATATAAGCACATAGAATTGTTCCTTAGGACTGGGACTACTTATCGGTCTGGGCGTCATATCTCAAAAGTGACAAACCTCAGAGTTAGCCAGGACACAATGTTTCAATTGCTGTTTTGACCAAGATATTTTTAGAATTTCGGGGGCTACGCCCCTTTAGAAATATTGGAATTCACCTGCTCTTTCATATGACACCTCATTTATTGAGTATCACCTTCAGGATCACAACAGATAAAGGTTTGAATCTCGAATTGAAAAAAAAAAATTGACTTTTTGTGCATGGTCGCGCAATGCACGTAGACTGCATAGGGATGCGTGTAATCTCTATGGGAAGAATTTTAGCACACAACATCGGGTGCGCGATCAGACACCCTACATTTATATCCTAACGCTTAGTTCATACATCAACGATGTCTCCAAGCGCTCTACATATATCATTACCCCGGTCGTCGGATTCAGGCTTGCCCGCACACAATGTATGTTTGTTTGGTGGGGTGGGGGTGCGCGCGTGTGTTCATTTACCGACCGTAAACTTAGATTACAGTTACTAACTGAACACACACGCGTGCCCGCACCTGACCGTCGTTACGGTATGTATGTGTATTGTGCTACATTTTGCCGTGAATCCAGTGAGAAAGTGCATATTATTATTATAGATCTAAGTTAGTCTAGACTAAGTAAACAGGTGAAATCTTTCTCTTTGTTTATCAAAAATACTCTGAAAAAGATAAGAAAATTGACACGAAACAGGTAACAAACAAATCAACTTTTAAATCATGACCTGGCTTTAGCATGGACATTTGATGAATATTTATTTCATTTTTGGGTATGTTTTTAGTAGGGTATCTCCACGCCGGAGTTACGGGTCAAAGTCTGAATAGACTTCTGAACTAGCGCCAGTTAACTCTGCAAGCTGCACGGCACGGCCACGGGAAGATTTGGGTAATGATCGTCACAACATCACACACACCCGAGCTGTCCCCGTGCTTGACAACAAAGTGTAGCGTCCGTATCGACGGGCAAAAACAATTTTAATTTAACTTCATTTTCAAGCTCTTCGATTCATACCTGTGGGGTAAGCAGCGTTTTCAAGTGCTTTAACTGCATTACTTCTCTTCTGAGTCATCCATTAACAATAAAAAGTCACAAGTTCTTGAGATTTTCTCTGAGTTTGTAGACGGTACCGTTAACAATTTTCGGCCGCTCAGGAATGCAATTATAATTTTCTGGTCAATAGATGGCGCTAATAATTTGTTTATAATTCGATAATAATAAAGTGTTTATAATTCGATAAAGTTAAAATGTGTTAGCTTCGGCAACACATCTATTAAAAAAAAAAAAATTGGAACGAATAAAGGGACACTAGATAGTTTATAGATCCCACATGTTCTCAGGCTCTGTTTCCGTACGTGTATATTATGGTGTACTAGTAATATGTGAGCGCGCACGGATCATGTAGAGAACAGTCCAGGCAGTGGACTACCATACATACCGTAGTGGCGTGTATCGGGAGGGGGGGGGGGGGGGGGGGGGGTACGATATTGGGGGTCCTTCTCGAACCGACTGTAGTTAGGTGTTAATTATCTCCGCCCCCGCCCTCACGGTAGAAATTAATGAGGCAAAATATTTGTTATTATCAATTAAAAACAAAAAAACATTCAAGCTTTCATGTAGAAATCTCCGACATTTTCAGTTAATTGATCAAAGTCTGACACTACCAAACACAAGAATAGTTTTAAATGTAGCCCGGTCAAGACAGCCTATTTCCAATTGGAGGGTTTAATAGGGTTAAATAAATTGAGATAATTTTAGATGGATGAAATGCGGTTAGATACAAAAACACGAGGGAATATTGTATAGGAGTCTAGGACTATAAGAGGGGGCCTTTGATGGGGGGGGGGGGGGGCTTATCATCTCTTTCAACATCACCTCCTCCCCTCCTTTCATTGTTTTTGTCCTCTATTTCTGTCTCTCTCAATCTCTGTCTCTCTGTCAGTCTCTCTCTCTCTCTCTCTCCTTTTTTCGATTCGATTCGGGTGGGGGCACGCCCTGCCACTTTCGCCATTGATATATCCCCTACTTACCTAGATCATAAATTATTCTAATGTCCCATTTTATTTTATTTCTTTTATAGTACAACCTGTAATACATATAGATATATTAAAATATATAGGCTCGCTAAAATTTAAACAGATTTTTTAACTTTTGAACTAACATAGCCATGACAAAGTGCATCCTCCTATCTAGGGGTATCGGATGGTATCGGTGGTATCGGATGTGGTAGCGCCTGATTACAATAAACTCAGGATGTAGAAAGACCTATAGTTGTATTCTTCTTTAATACTTCCGATGATGATTGACCTATAATTGGATTGAGTTGATTTCACAGAGGAAGTCACCAGGGCCATAAAACGTCCCCAGAAGGCTTGATTGTTCTTGGTCATCGCAAGTTTAATGAGGCCTGCGTACGTGTATAGGCCCGTCTTTATCTAATTTTTTAAAGTCAATTATAATTGTTAGCTTATGAATTTGGGCCAAAAGCAGGTAACTATAAATGAGCAGCGATTCTTAAAATGTAATCCTAATGGGTAAGCGTTTTGTAAATTTGAATGCCATTTTACCCTAAAAAAACCAATGATTTAACCCTTTAAAAAAAAATGATATCGGTTCTTGGTCATCGCAAGTTTAATGAGGCCTGCGTGTAGGTCCGTCTTTATCTATTGTAAAAGTCAATTATAATTGTTAGCTTATAAACTTGGGCCAAAAGCATGTTACTACTAAATGAGCAGCTTTTCTTAAAATGCAATCCTAAGCGTTACATAAATTTGAATGCGATTTTACCCTAAAAAAAACACAATAACCTTACAACAATGTGCTCTAAATCTATCAGGTACCTCCAAATAGACCAAAGGCGCACATTATTTTAAGAGTGTCTTTATTTCTCTCCTTTTCTCCTCCAAAATAGCAAGTTACTAATCTGAAAATAGATAAGCCAAGTTATTTTGTGGCAATGTCCTTTCCTGACTATCGAAACCCTTTTTGACTAATATATTCCTTCTTTGTTTGTTTAATGTACCTTTCTTTGTCTTTTTTTTTTTTTTTTTAAATTTTTTTAGCCATTCGCTTGGCCGTGTTCCTGCATGAAGACCACTGATCACGAAAATTCAAGATCTGATATTTTGATGCCACGATTTGAGTGAAACCTGCTTAGTGACCACCTGTCTACAAAGACCACATTTGTTGTTTCACTTGAAAACGGTTTTTCATTGAAACATGTACTAAAGGAACCTGTGTTTAAAGACCACCTGTCTACAAAGACCACTTTTTGTGTTCCATTGGGCGGTCGCTATAGACAGGTTTGACTGTACATACACACGTCTTATCCGAGGGCTTGATTTCAATTTTATTCTAATAAGGCACAATGAAGAAAGAGGAAGTGAAATAAATCGAAAGTGTTCGAAAATTTGTATATCCCCATTTTCCCACAAGCCGGCGAATCTTGGGACAATAAAAGTTTTGTAGACCTATAAATCTTACAAAAAGCGTTTAAAAAAAAACAAGAAACTTATTCTTTAGACAATTTTAAGGAAATCGAAATGTAAACGTGATGACAACGCAGAATGTTTGTTCGCGTGCCAATCACATCTTTTGAAGAGCCAGAATGTGAATAGGAAGGAAGCAAGAAGGTTTACGATTAGCCTATAAAGATATTGTGAAAATGTGTTCAAACCAAGATTAGATAACAAAATGGTGGTATAACTTGCGACGTGAAAGTAAGAGAGAGAGAGAGAGGGGGGAGGGAGGGAGGGAGAGAGAGAGAGAGAGAGAGAACGAGAGAGAGAGAGAGAGAGAGCGCGACAGAGTGAGAGAAGGGGTGAGGAAGAGAGGGAAGGGAGAAAGAGAAAGAAGCAGCTTTTCCAAGCTATAAAATGGGATGGGAAAAGGAGAAAAGGGAAAAGGGGGAGGGATAGATAAGAGAGAGAGAGGTAGAGAGAGACAGAGACAGAGAGAGAGACAGAGAGAGACAGAGAGAGAGAGAGAGAGGTAGAGAGAGAGGAGAGAGAGAGAGAGAGAGAAAGCCTATATTTCCGAACTTTAACTATTTCACATCGCAGATTAAACATTCACATTTCACGGATACAGACGCCACAAAATATATACCTGATATTCTGAATTCTTTATCTTGTGGTATAGACCTTCTGAGTTTTTCGTTTCCTTTTTCAAAATATGTAACGATCTTTTTATAGTTCGTTTCTCATTCTGTACTATGCGTAATCAACTCAATTTTCGATGTATGATGTATCATGAGGCGTATCCAACGTAGGACATAGGACCCCCCCCCCCCCCCTCCATGTAGAGGGCGTGGTAAACATAGAAGAAAGAGCCAAAACCTCATTACAACTTGTAGTGGGTCTACGTCAACGATACTTGGATTTCGATGGTCTACGTATAGGCACGCAGGGCAGTCAAAATGTTTCACCCCCTCCCCTGGTTCTAGTTTCAATGTCTTGATGGTGGTGTAGGGTTGGTCCATCCTTTGGGGGGGGGGGGGGGTGGGTGGCACTGGTGTCTCAGGAGGAGGTAGGGCGTGTAGGTGGGTGAAATGCGAGACGACAAGAGCATAAGGCATGTTATATTGCCCTTTGCGACCGACCCCAAAATCTTGAAATCTACGGTCGGTTTTTTTTTTAACTGTTTTTTAGTAGAAAAAAATGTATTAAAGCATTCAAAAGAGGGAGTTTTTTTGTTGTTTTTTTTTAGTAAAAAAACAACAAAGATTTCCTACCGACCGACCCATGTTTTGGCACCTAAAGGTCTATACAACTTATTTTTTTTAGGCCTAATTGGCATAGGAGAAGATGTGAGAGGGGTCATTAATTTTGTGAAGTACCCTATACGAGGCGGCGACACGTACCCACGTAATTCACACGCCATGCACGTCACACCGGCTATTCAAGTTCTTCAAAAGTAAGAAGTCGTTAAGATCATTGTGGGCTTGCTTTGCGTTGTGAATGAACAAGCTGCTGAGAAAGGAATTTTCGTGGGGAAGGAATTAACCTTTTAAAAAATTATTCCTAAAGGCTATAGGCTACCTACCAACAAAACTGATTGTTGTAATCCCCCGCAAAATCGATGATAATTATCATTAATTTCGTGCTTTTAAAGGGTTTAGACTTTTACCTTATTTGGTGAGCTTTCTGGTTCTTCAAAAGTAAAAAGTCGTTAAGAAGATCATTGTGGGCTTGCTTTGCATTGTGAATGAACAAGCTGCTGAGAAAAGGAATTTTCGTGGGGAAGGAAATAAGTTTTTTATTCCTAAAGGCTATATGCTTCCACAAAGCTGATTGTTGTAATCCCCCGCAAAATCGATAATAATTATCATTATTTCGTGCTTGTATAGGGTTTAGACTTTTACCTTATTTGGTGAGTTTTCGGACCCAACCCCTCTCCAAACTATCATTCGCATCGTGATGACGACAATGTACTGGGACCCGTTTCACGAAGCCTTTTTTCAATGACAAATGACAAACAGCAGTGACAAATCTGCTGATAACCAATCAGAAGCAAGGATTTCAGTAGCTTATAACAAAAACTATAACTTGTCACTGATGACAAGTTTTGTGAAACGCCCCTGACGAATACCCTCGAATGTAACCCTTTTATTCCAACTTTATTCTTTACAGAGGCGTATCAAGGATTTTGTTTTTTAAAGAGGGAGGGGGGGCACAAATATTCGAATAATTTTCTGACCTAAAAAGAAATCGTCATCATTTTTTATTGGGGGCATGTGTTTACTCCAACAATATTCTGTTTTTCTGACAAGTAAATGAGAAGGAAAAAAACACGCAAGCAAAAAACAAACAAATAAGGCATCTTTTTACTTTAGACGAAGGGGAAGGGCAGGTGACAAATGTGCCCCCTCCCCCTTTAATTCGCCAGATGTTCTTTCTATAGTTCCATTGAAAAGACGAACAATGTCCACTTTTACTGCTCTTTATCCCCGGGTTGGCGTGAAGTTGTTTGAACTGGTGCCCAAAACTAACGTATAAGACACAAAATTCTGCATAGTCATCAAATAATACTGATATGTAATCCTGATTTTAGATTAATACGATTTTTAATGTACTCAAGAGAGATTTAAAAAAAAGTATAATACAAATCCAAAGCAATCTGGAATACATTGAAATGTTAGAATGTTTAACTGACCAAGCATAAGAATAAAGAAGCTCTTGATGAACTGCCATAATAATAATTATTATTATAAAAAAAAACGTCATAGTACTTGTTTCTTATATATAGCGCCTTACCAGTGCATGACCAAAGCTCTTGCACTATTAGTATAAACCCCCTTCACATTCCCCACTCCCGGGGAGGATTCCAGCACATGATTGAGTAAAATTTCCCCTTCACCTATATTGTTATTCTGTGTGACCAAAACCGACCTAATACTTGCCCCAAAAACTTTAATTTACCCAACGTGATCAAAGTATTGTAAATATTCGGCAACCTTTTCCCCAACCCTTACTTCAAATAATATTGGTAAATATAGTCAAACCTGTCTATAGCGACCGCCAAGGGAAACACTAAAAGTGGCCTTTGAAGATGGGTGGTCTTTGTACACAGGTTCTTTAGTCATGGTTCAATGAGAAACCATTTTCAAGGGTAACAACAAATTTGGCCTTTGTAGACAGGTGGTCACTAAAGCAGGTTTGCTGCATATGACCAATAAAGAGGTAAAGATTATTGTCACAAATAATTAGTGAAGCTTTCTTGAGCTGTAGTGGTTTAAAATAACTTTAAAATGTGTAAAATGTTTAAACAACTAGGTGGTTGCCCAACCTAATTTGCTTCTAATATCTTAAGTGTGTATAAGCATTATGTTTCCGGCGCTATGCTCCTACCTGCAATTTTTTCAAACATGATTGACCTTTAATGCTTGCTCTCTGACATTATGATGATCAAATACTGCCTTGCCCAACTTCAACAAAGGGCGTATACTCATAGCTACCTCACAAGGAGCCCCACCCGGAAAGGTACTTTAAAACCAATCACATGCAGATTAAATGACGTTATAAGAAAGATAACGAGTCAATAAGTAGATGACGTATGACTGAACAATGTGAACCGTGTTCTTAACGACCAATTAAGGGGGTGGGGGCACAACCATTCGGTACACGAATTTAGCATAACCTACACAAAAGCAAATGTGCCCCTTTCGAATTTCCGACCGCCAAGAGCTGAACCGTTACTGAACTAAAATGTCAGAATTGCTATCCCCTTTTGCCCTCTCTCTCTCTCTCTCTCTCTCTCTCTCTCTCTCTCTCTATATATATATATATCTTCTCTCTCTCTCTCTCTCTCTCTCTTACTATTGTATGTACTGCCTCGGCCCCTTTAAACAAAAAGAATAAGACCTCATTTGCTTTTATTTATATACCTTTAATGCCATAGCACTGAGTTACTATATAAATCCTTGAAATGTTTCTTGAAATATCTCTACATTCTGATGAGACATATAGTAAATTATTTTGTTCAGTAAAGTAGAACGAATTATTTTCTTTAAATGGGCATTAGTGAATCACTATCATAAAAGCTAATTAACTGAGCGATAAAAAAAAAATCTTTTAATTTGTAGTGTCAAAATTTACAACAAACTGCAGTTGGTGAGAGTGCGTTGGTATTTTGATGAAAACTGCGAAGATGATGTAAGCTGTAAGTTGATAAATCTTCTTTGACATCATCAAGTATTATTTCCTTCATCATAAAGGAAAATACTAATACATTTTGAAGAGATATCGCGTCAATAGCAATGGCAATCCACCGTTTAGTTTTGTTCTTTTTATTACCCCTCTGGATTCCCTTTGACCGGTTTACAAACATAAATGTCCAGGAATGCTAACCAACTGCTAACTAAAGTTATTTTAGGGAAATTACTTTTGCATATTTTGGGATATTTGTTTTTCAACTACATGCATGAAGTAACATTGAACTAACATACTCCTAATGTTTATCATTATTATCAAAATTACTTTTACAGAAGTGTTTTTTTTTAGAGCAATCAGTTCAAGCACAACAACTGCAATCTTGATTTTATCATTGTTCTGCTCTAGAGTCTTTTTTCTTCCATTATTTAAACATCTTCTGGACATTTCAAACGCAGCTTCTTTATAAATTGTTTACATAATATAATATATAATATGAAGTACTGGTTCTTTAATGTATTCGTTCTCCTAGTTTCCTTAATCACCTGAAGCCCACAAAGCCCTATGTATCTATTCACTTCCTTTACCATGTTTTCGTAACTTTATATACCGGTTAATTTGTATGATTTTAGACATTCTTGTCAGTGCGCTACTACATGCTCTCACATTTGGTTCTTTGCTCAGTTTTATACTTCGTGGTTTCATTTTACCTACCTACATTTTTTTTATGCAATAGTTTTTAAGCCAGACTTAAGTCCTCATGTTAATGATCAGTATCGTGTCATGACCTAGTGTCATCATACATATTAATTTGAATTCCTCCTTGTGCTTTGTTTTTGTGTTATACATTTTAATTACCTTCATGCTATATTTTTCAGGTCTTCTGGGTGCACCAGTTGGTCGGGAAGAGGGACCATTACGGTTACAGTGATTTAGTTTGCTTTCCTCTTCCCCGGCAGCCAACTGATGCACTTAGAGGACCTCCAGGAAAATTGCGCATTTACAATTAATATTATTATTATTATTAATGCTTGTTTACCTATATTTACATTGTTATATTTTTGTGAATTGCCGAATAAATAATAATAATAATAATAATAATAACATGCCATTTTCGTAATGTAACAACATTTATACGATACGATACGAATTATTTCATTCACCTGTATGTTACCAATAAATGTATATCAATAGTCAGAATGCAGATTGAATATATTGCGTGTTGTTAGGTAGGGCGAGCCATAATGTTTGTCCAACCTAGCAGCAAGTAATGTATGTAATTTGTATTCTGACTAATGAAACACAATTATTCGTAACAGGTGAATGAAATAATTCGCATCGAAGGGCTTCACGAAGACGTATGCATAAATTATGTTACATTACGAAAATGGCCTATTTCAGTACATTATTTTCATTAATATCAGTATCCTATTGTATTGCCTGTATCATGTTTGAATCATGCAATATGTCACTATTTACGTATTTCAAAGGGTGACACACAATGCTATTACAATTGCCCGTTTCAACTTTTCGCGATTATTTCAACATGCCACTTGGTGCAGTATTATTCTGACATTTTTTTAAAAATGACATATAATGATGATATAATAATAATATTCCGCTCCTATTTAGCGCTCAGAGACATCGTGTACAGATATATTATTACCCCAGTCATCGGATTCAGGCTTGACCGCACACAATGTATGCACATTCTCCACTCCCTGGGGAGCATTCCAGGCAAGGCGTCATTTTACAGAGGCTCAAAATGCTGAGCAAACTACATTAACTTTCGCATCCTGCCGGGTACCCATTAAACACCTGGGTGGAGAGTGGCAGATGTAGATTAACGTCTTGCCAAAGGACGTGAGTGTTGGGCTGGGATTCGAACCCAATATCTTTATACTCTGCAGTCGGATGACTTATCCACTAGACCACAACACTTCTATAGCGTGGTTCCTTAATTAGGAATGACTTTCACTAAAAATTAATATATTACACAGTGTCGTGAAATTATGTTGAAAGTGGATAAAAATATCAATTTTGTAACTAGAAAGGTAATTCCCCTCAGAATTTAGGGCAAGTTTTCCTCATGTGGAGAATAATCAAAGGCTCGATCGGGCTATCTTAATCATGCTGTGATATTCCGGGTAGAACTTCGTGGATTAACGCACAAAACGGATATCCTTTGGGTATCATTATTTACCGACAGATTTTGGCAAAATTTCGCAACCTTTTCGACTATTAACCACTGTTAGGCCTATACACTTATTTCCGACATGTCTTTGTATGGCTAGAATATGATATTCATATATTCTTAATTTAGATATTGATGTCATTTGATTTGAGAGGGATGTATAGTAGGATATTCATATTATTATTATTTGTTTTATTTAAAAAAAAATTTCAATTTCATATGAACGTAAAAGGTTCAGATTGAGATCATTGTAACCAATCTAACTACGCTTTTAACCAACACAAGTGTATTTAATATTTTCCTTGACAATATGAAATTATTAATAATTATTAACTGATTACTTTGACGAGTTAGTCTGTAAATCTTCAGGATAAATTGAACACTTTATAGTAGACTTACGGTTGCACCATGTGCGAGAGGGGGAGGATTTGGGGAGTCCTGAAAAGGACTGTCGGTAATCTTTCTTTCTTGAGTGTGTGTGTAGTCCTAAAAAGGACTGTTGGTAATCTTTCTTTTAGCTGATAGTTCTAAAGCGCCGGTTGGAGAGGATGGGTTGTAGGAGGGGCTTTATACCGCAATGCATCATACATTGTGGCAATGATGATGATGATTGCGATTGTGATGACGATGATGATGATGGTGATGATGATGATGATGGTGATGATGGTGTGTGTGATGATGACGATGATGGTGTTGATGATGATGGTGATGATGATGATGATGATGGTGGTGGTGGTGGTGATGATTGTGATGACTGATGATGAAGATGATGGTGATGGTGGTGATGAGAATGATGATGATGATGATGATGATGATGATGGTGATGATGGTGTTTGTGGTGATGACCATGATGGTGTTGATGACGATGACGGTGATGATAATGATGGTAATGATGATGATGTAGTAGAGGTGATGATGATGATGATGGTGATGATGGCGATGATGGTGATGATGATAATGATGGTGGTGGTGATGATTGTGATGATGATGATGATGATGGTGATGGTGGTGATGATAATGATGATGATGATGATGATAGTGTTTGTGATGATGACGATGATGGTGTTGATGACGATGATGGTGATGATAATGATGATGATGATGGTGTTGGTAGTGGTGATGGTGGTGATGAGAATGATGATGATGGTGTTGATGGCGATGATGGTGATGATAATGATGATGATGATGGTGATGAAGGTGTTGATGATGATGGTGATGATGATGATGATGATGATGGTGGTGATGAGAATGATGATGATGATGATGGTGATGATGGTGTTTGTGATGATGACGATGATGGTGTTGATGACGATGATGGTGATGATAATGATGATGATGGTGATGATGGTGATGATGATAATGATGATGATGGTGGTGATGATTGTGATAATGATGATGATGGTGGTGATGATTGTGATTATGACGATGATGATCATAATAATAATCATAATCCGCTTATTAATAGCGCCCAATACATCAATACAACGATGATGACGATGATGATGATGGTGATGATGATAATGATGTTGATGATGATGATGGTGATGATAATGATGATGATGATGATGGTGGTGGTGATGATGATTGTGATGATGATAATTAAGGTGATGATGGGATAGAATAAAATAAAAGAAAGCATAACAGAGACAGGATAACTCATAGCAAAGCATTTATAACATATCAAACCAATCATAAATCTATTTTGCCATTAAAACACCGAATTCGTCATTTTTGAAAAAAGTACTCTTAACCTATCATTATAATTACAAAAAGTTTGAGGTTTCACTTCTGCAAGATAAAACAAAAAGAAAATACATTTGATATCAACAGAGTACAAAAAACAGACAGAGTTTCTACTTTCCATTGTTTCTATAATCTGGCCAACTCCCCGGAAAACGGGTGGGTTACAATTTTTCCTGAATTAGGTCACTTAAACGTAAACTTCTGTTGTTCAAGGATGTATTTATTTAAACATGTTCAACTGAAAGGAAGGACAAACGCAGTGATTTTCCTGAATTTTTCCTTAATTAGGTCACTTCTTTATAGCGTAAACTCGTGTTTGTTCAAAGATATATTTATTAAAATATGTTAAACGGAATAGACGGATAATCTATCCGGTATTCATATTTATGCGCTATCGACAGGTTGTGGTAGTGTGTGTGTGTGTGTGTGTGTGTGTGTGGGGGGGGGGGGTAAAGTAGCTTTAGGGGCGGGAGGAAGTTATAGGAAGTTAAATGTTTGATGATACGTCTTTTTTTGTTGTAAGACAGAACATTCCTGAAGATTCCCGGTTATCTACTTATGTAGCAATCAGCAATAGTCCTCCAGGGGGTGTTTCACAAAGATCATAAGTCGAAATTAAAGTTAGACTTAAACTTTATGGAGAGCCATTTGCAGCCTTAAAATAAAATATATTAAAAAGCGAAAATTCAAGTATTTTAGACTTTTTATAAATTCCACGTCAAGAACATGAAATCTCCTTGATAATAAAAAAAAAAGAATTATTTGAATCAACTTTTTATACATTTTAAAGTAACTTTTACAAAATATTTTCATATGATGCTAACGGCTTTCCATAACTATTGCTAACTCCAACTTAGAGATAATTTCAACTTTAATAGGATCTTTGTGAAACACTCCGCTGATCATATTAATAAAGATTATAATATTATCACCAAGTTAAATAAGCCTAAAAAACACAATATTAACTTGTCTAGACAATGATAAGGCTTTTATATCGCACATTGTGTTCTTGTTACTACAACAACCGGGGACTTTATGGGTAATAAAGGAAGGATCGCAGGAGGAAGACCAACAAAATGGATTTATGGGGCATTCTTTGCTTTGCTTTAATAGCTATGTTTTAATTTGTATAATGTTTTGGTTGCCAGATTTGTAGACTGGAGTGGTTTGAGAAAACATCTTCTTAATTGTTTATTTTAGATCTGGCCAGATAATTATGATTCATAACGCGAAGTGATGATGAAGCAGTCTCGTCGGGATTTACAGGGTAAAAACCCCGAGCCATTCACTTTCTTCTTCTCTCTCTCTCTCTCTCTCTCTCTTACTTATACAGGGGCGGTTCCAGGTTTTTTTTTAGGGAGGGGGCACAAAAGTGTTAAAAGATGTTAGCAAACTTCTTTAATAACATGTAGCTCATTTGTTACTATATAGTTAGGTCCCTTTAACATGTAAAAAGGTGCTTAACAATTTAAAAGAGCAACCTTTCCTTGCAGTGTTGAACTTCTTTTGTCCTTACTTCTCTCTCTCTCTCTCTCTCTCTTTCTCTCTCTCTCTCTCTCTTTCTCACACACACCCATACACACACACACACACTCTCTCTCTCTCTTTTCTCTCTCTCTATTTTCCTCTCTCTCCATCTCTCTCTATCTCTCTCTCACTTTATACAAGCAAACCACATGTTTGCTGGGAGCAGTATTGATATGTTCTCGCAGCGTTTCCCTTGGTATGTTGATAAACGGTTGTTATCGAAGAGTTTCCTTTTGAAGTGAAATCAATAATAAAAAAGCATTTAGAAACTGAAGTGTATTTCTGATTAAGTAGTAATCAAACAGAATTTAAGATTTATTCTTGCGATCATTTTGTTTAGTTTAGGCTGAAACAATTACGTGAGTAGCATAATGAGTACATTTAAGCAACCCCCTTTTAAAACAATAACAAAATACCCTCAATATTTACGTTGTGATCTTTTTGGATATTTCTCTTAAAGAGGAGTTTGCAAAATGAGAAGTGAAATATATAGAACCCTCTTGCTATTTCTAGAACCATTTTACTTTTACTGCTGTTTCAATTTCAGTTTTAATTCCAGTTTTATTTTCATTTCCAACAGAACAATTACGGTATCATCAATTAAAAGAGAATGCACACATTTGCTTTAAGTTATGCTTTTTTTTAAAGTAAAAACTCTGGAAATGGAGGGATCCAATGAAAAGCAAGGCTCGTAGAATGTGGATCCCTCAAATAATGATAATCATAAACTTACGTAATAAATACATATAAATTTGATGATAAAAAGAATATTTATAACAATATGCATATCATAAATTAGGGTGAACATGTAAATGCCAACAGAGAATCACAACGAATAATTACCTGACTAGACAGGACACAAAAGCATAAACATAAATATACAAGAAAATTGTCCTAGTATGAGCGCTCTCATTATTAGCACAAAATGCGTTGTTTCAAAGAGATTTTATTTCAGGTCAATTCGTTTATAGGATTGAATGATGAAACATTGGAAAGGTACCTATTTTCAAAAATACAAAAACAAAAAGGGCATGAAAAGGAATTACAAGGTTCCTATATGGAATATTTAGTAGTTTTGTATACCATTTAGGGTTTTAATTGCTTTCATTTAAAAAGAAAAAACCTCAAGCTCTTAATTTGAAGACGCGTTACTATTTTGTTGTCTCTAATTATGATTCAGTCATATAATTTGACAGAAAAATGGACCACAAAATGACCCCCCCCCCCCCCGGTTCACCCGCTAAAGGATTAATATGTCTAGACCAGTGATGTGGGATGTGGGTGCGATTTTGAGGAACTTGAACCCTACAAGCTATGATTTTTATTCAGTTCCTTTTTTCACATGTAGTTTCGAAATTATCTAGTGTAAATGCAATATAAACGTATGCCGTGTAGATGTCTTTATCGTTCATGAATCTATTCTTTCCATATGATATAATTATGGTTTGTTAAATGGATGTCCCATTTGCAGCCAACATCAAGTTATGTAGAACTTTGCAGGAACTATGAACATGTCACGTATGTCCTATCTGTGAAATGTAAACGTCAGCAGTGTCCTTTTATTCAAACCCGTTTACTTTCTAGACTTCACCGTCAGACACTATTGAGTGAATGAGTGACTTTTTTTCGCGCAGCACAAAACGTAAGACCATTCGGTACAAGGGTCTGAAAATCAGACTATTACTTAAGTGATTGCGATCAAGTAAGTCCAATTGACAACTATAAATGGTCGTTATTTTCCCACTTAAAGACATTTTCAAGCCCTTTCGTTTTGCGGGAAGTTCTAAATTAGTATTATCTTTCGAATGCCGTTGGAATTTTACAATTTGTTTGGCCTGCAAATGGGACATAGTACATGTACCTTTGATGTATTGTTTTTAATGTGACATAAAAGGAACTAAACTGAAGCTGAACTTGAACTGATGAACGCTCTGCAGCCATACAATCTAAGACATTTTAGTTTAAATCAAAGTCTAGACCAGGCTACAAAATTAATTTTGAAATGTCCAGTCTATTGTGACGTCACAATGCTACAGAATATAGTCAATATTTAATGCATACAATGTACGATCATATAGGTGACGAAATATATCATGGTAGCAGAGATTTGCCCTTATTTGGTCATGCGACCTTGAATGTCGTCGGAAATAAGACCCGAAAATAGGATCCTAGTTCGGAAACGGATAGTGTTTATATTACACCTTTTGGTAATGGCATAGGGTGGGACCACCTATTGAGGGGGACTCGAACTGTTGTATTTTTTTTTTGGTGAGGGGGGCCGGAGGAGATCATGGACAGAAAACACGACTCGAAAATAGGACGTTAGTCGAAAACGGATCAGTAACCTTTGGCAGTCACGTATCTTGGGTGTTATACGGGGGGGGGGGGCGGACGGAAGAAACGATTCGAAAAATGGATTTTAGTCGGAAGCGGATAGTGTCTATCCTGCACTTTTTTTTGGAGTTGTGAAGCTTCATTCAAGTCAGTGGCAGTAACGGAGGGAGGATGGGGGGGAGGGGGGCGCCGGGAGTTTTATGGATGAAATGCAAGAGACCAAGATGTAGAACAATCGAGGAGAAGGTGGTTTGGGATCGAGGGGTCCGTATCATCTTGTTTTTCGCGTTGCCTTTACCGTCTTTAACACACACTTTCTCTCTTTCTCTCTCTCTCTCTCTCTCTCTCTATATATTTATCTCTCTTTCTCTCGATTCTCCCTCAGTTTCTCGCTCTCACTCTCTCTCACTCTTTATCACTCCCCTCTCTTTCTTCCTACCCCCCCCCCCCCCTTTCACCATTCGATGGAGTGGTGAGGGTGCCCTCGCAGCTACACCACAGGCATTCCGAATCATTCTCTCCATTTTATGCGACACTATTTGATCAATTTGGGGGGAATGGTGTATAGTCTCGAAGATAAAACAGCCCGCCCCCGTAGTTTTTTCTCCATCTTCCTGGTGCGGCGTTTGAATATTAGAATAAAGAAAATAGTGGGGCACACGTTGAACCAACATGAACACAAAATGGGATTCCCAGGTTAAGTGCCACATTGACCTACCTTTATTGCGATATCAAAATGATTACAAAGTCAATAACGGCAGCAATATGTAAACATATTCTTCAAACACATCGGTTTTCCTCAGGAATGCATGTGGTACATACGTACTTCAGCCCGCATGAAATATTTGAGTCCTCAATTCAAATTTCATTTTCGTTTTATTTTAAATAAATGGTGTATTTAAACGGACTATTTAACTTTATGAAAAGATGATGAAAAAATCAGCCTATGGAGATGATTGTATAGACAGACTTTTGTTTTTGTGACAATGTGAATAAAATTCATGTGAAACTATTCTTCAACCTGTTAAGGTTGTTCATTACAGCAGTTTAAAGAGGTTTCGTACTACTCAACATGAAAACGAATAATCGGAAGAAAAACCATCGCTGTAAATGTCGACCATTTTCCTCAAAATTGTTAGCTATGATTATATACCTAATTAGGTTATTCATACAGCAGTTTAAAGAGATTTCTTAGTACTCAACATGAAATGTAACAAGAGGAAGCAAAACCCTCACTATAAATGTCGATCATTTTCCTCAAAATTGATTGTTATGATAATATACCTAATTAGGTTATTCATACAGCAGTTTAAAGAGAATACTATTCAACATGAAAAGGAATAATAGGAATAAAAAACTTCACTATAAATGTCGATCATATTCCCCAAAATGTTCACGCACATTATTTTTATTGTGCAAGAATAGCAAAAGTTAATGAACATCCACGACATCTACAGCCAAGTCATTGAACTTAGGGGGTTGGCATTCTAAATCTATACCAGTCCAAAAATTCGGTAATCTTTTAAAAGACAAAAAGAAGAAGAAGAAAAAGTAGAAGAAGAGGGAGGAGGAGGAGGAGGAGGAGGAGACGAAGAAGAAAAAAACAGAAAAAAGAAGATTAAGAAAATGAAGAAGAAGAAGAAGGAAGAAAGAAAGAAAGAAATAACGACAGAAATAGAAGATCATCGGCCCATAATTCCTCATCTTCTTTTCCTTCTCTTTCCTGCCCCCGCCGGCCGGATCCACCACTAAAGACTACAAGAATATACCTGCGCTCACTCCGAGAAAAGAAACTTCTGCCCCGTTTAGTCGGAAACAGCCGAGCGGAACCGTTTTTGGACTCACTACGGTAACCGGACCTGAGGACGCATAAAAGCCAGGAATTTGTCGAAAGGGACTCAAAATTGTTACCGTCCATTGTGAAGTAAAGACATGGTCTGACGTTGTGAGGCAATCTTATAACAAAAGCTGGTGGACAAAAAGTAACAAACCCGTTTTTGTAACACTTGGATGCTTATCTACGAAAGGTGATTTGTCTATTCTAATAGCGCATCGGTCCCTCAAAGATTTTCTTGTAATACCTGCTTAGTAGTGAAAGTGATCGTCAGAGTTTGGGAATCACTGCTGCCATATCACTTTTGGATTCGCTTCAGAACAGATCGCTATTTCCATCGCGTTCAAGCAAGGAATACTATTGACTTTATATTATCAGCAACTGTGAAAATAAACCCTCGCCATGTTCGCTAGGTTGGCACAGCGCGCAATCTCCGTTTCGACCAGGAGTTCGGCAAACCTTCTCGGAGTCGCGTCCTCGGAGGCGACGTCGATGACCACCAAGGGCCGCATCGGCAGGTGTTTGAGGAAATCGTTGTTAAGGAATTTCCCCGAAGACGATCTACTAAGCTGCTTCGACAACAGGAGTATACAGAAGAGATATCTGGGAACGTCTGCGATGAAGACAACACCAGTTGTTCCTCAGCTTCAAGTCTCAGCAGGTGAAAAATTTAAACGAATTGGGAAAATCTAAAGTAGTAATGGTAAAATCATAAAAATAATTGAAAAGAATGCTTAGGTACCTTCTTATGGGATAGAGGTCTATCTCCGCAAGGGATAATAGCCTAGTTTTACGAAGATACTTTAAGAAATATATATATATATATATTACAGATTCCAGTCCTCTTGTTTTGTTCCATTCAAAGTATGATATACTAAATAGGGCATCTTGAAACTTTAATTAACAACAATGGAGGGGGAACAAATTATTCCATCTTCTTTAAATGTGTTGTGATGAGGTAATGTACCATGCTTGAATGTTTTGATGTTTATTAACCCCATATAAAATACAAGATACTGTAAATGTGAATTATTATGATAACATAGCCTTTATAATAAACTTCACCAAACTACCTGCATTTACTAGGCAACTGAACATTTACGGTCACAAATTGACCGTGAAGTTAAATTAACTGACTTTAAAGCTTATCTGCCGTAGTTTACAGGAGGGATTTAACCGCTCTACAAGGTCACTGGACAGGTGGTTATCTCATCAACTCAGCTCTCAGTTAACATAAGAAAAAGAGGATAATGGGGGACCAATGGTCACCGATTAGGCATTGTTTGTTATATAGAGGGCGCAAGTAGCTACCAGTAGTGCAGTGGGCCTTTAAGAAAAACAAAAATGACGAAAGGATCTTGACTAACCATTTCATTTTCTCATTTCTTGAACAGACGACTATGAAGTTGACCCCGAACTCGTTACAAGGTACGTTGTCCGGCCGTCGGAGATCGACGACTGCGGCGACATCCTGAAGCTGGTACGAGGGCTCGCGGAATGGGAGGGGACCATTGACCAGGTCGAAATCACCGAGGAAGGTAGATACAATCGCTAAAAAAATTACTTTAAAAAAAAAAAATAAAAAAAAAATCACTTGTGTTCCCGGAACCATCCGATAATAAGTTGTAAAAATCTTCAATATCACTCTTTGCTGTTGATTGTTTTGACATTTTATGATTGTATGCCTACTTTTGTTTTCTTTCTGGGTTCTTTCTCTATGCGAATCTATCTGATTTCAAACAGCGATAGTTTTTATTGATCTATAGATTGTTATAGAAAGTTATTTCTTCTTTACGAAAGTGTCGTTTTCTTTATAAGGTGCATCACCTAAAAATGATAAATGGTTCTTCAAAATATTCCAATGTGAGATTTCTTTTGGATAGATTTTGTATGGTACATGGCTTAATTCAATGAAATGAAGTTATCCGATAATGTCCTTTGCAATGTAGTAACGGGTATGTTATTATAAAAAGAAACTGATATAATTATGTACAATTTTATTCATATTGATTTGCGATTTCTATTATGGTCTATTATAGCATTGACAAGTTTTAAGTATGGCGTGTTTTCTCGCATTTATACATTGGTTTATGCAAAGAGATCTTTGGTTTATGACAGATGCAAGTGTTCCCTCTCTGGAGAATAGGCATATAATCCTCTTACTTAAATGATCCTCTTTGTAGATCTGAAAAAAGACGGCTTCGGATCGAACCCTTGCTACCAGTGTGTCTTGCTCGAGGCTTTCGAAGATGATGGTGACCATAGTATCATAGGCTACGCCATGTTTAGTGGGGGCTACTGCGCATGGAAAGGGCGCACCATCACGTGGGAAGACCTTTTCATACATCATGATTATAGAGGTAAGTTATATCCCTAACCAACAAAACTAACACTTATATATCAAATCAAACAAATACTAGGAGAAAAAAAATGAAAAAATAAAATAAAATATCGTCATCCTCAGCAGCACGACTACCACCGCCCCCACCACCACCACCATCACCACCACCATCACCACCACCACCAACAACAACAACAAAATGATAATACAAATAAACAAGGTAATACATGTAATTTAATGATAAAACTCTCTTGAATATATACTTGAAAATCTGATTGAACCGAATACATCTTGGGGAAAAGGAAAACTTTCATATCAGTTTATCAAAACCTAAGTATAGCAAAAGGAAGACAAACATCAAATCGGGAAGATGGAAACAGGGCAATGAAATATTGCTTTTGAATCTATGAGCCTTTATATATATATATATATATATATATATATATATATATATATATATATATATGTATTTGCTTATTTATGATTCATTGTCAGAAAAATACTTATTGTACTTTATATTATTATTGTTATCGAAAAAGTGTATGATTACATGAATGCAGAAGAAAAAAAATAATTATTGAAAACTTTCCTTTGATCTTCGAGTCAATGTAGATTTACCAGTATATCAATCCTGTCAATAGATTTAAATTTATATTTGGGCCAGGACTACTAGAAATGTTAATTTTAGTTTTATTCTAATTCTCAAGATTGTTATCGGTCTATATTGTTTCGGTCGCATATCACTAATATTCTCATTTTATTTTTTGTCTTTGCAGCAAAAGGACTTGGGGCTGTAATGCTCCATGAAGTATGTAAGGTGAGTTTCATGATGTTTGGGTCTTGCAATTATAATTGGAGAAGAACAAAATCATGGTAGATATATAGAGCACCAGTGCTGATCAGTTCTTACATTTTTTGTTTGAGGTTGTATACAAACTACTATAATATTCTTCCAAAGGATAATAATAATAATAATAGAGTATATTTATGTAGCGCATTATAAATTGTAAATTTCTCTATGCGCTTTACAGTTTTGTACAATCATAACAATTTGAATATATAAACAACACTAATAAAAGAAAACTTGTTTATCCTGTTATGTAAATTGAGACAATTTTCAAATAAATTTTACCGATTCTGATTCAAATCGTATCAAAATATTAGGAATACATCTCGGCTTCTGTAGAAGCCCGTCGTCACAGACTTTACAACTCGCTCGGCTTCTGTAGAAGCCCGTCGTCCCCAAAGTGTTAATAAACTAAATGTTTTCAATTCCACAATAACAGAGAGCTAATGTGTGAAAATTGAAGTCATGAAAAAAATCATCATCTATCACCTAATCTGATCTTCTCACGAAGCCATCATGATAATCCTGTATGATCTCTTATTTCAATTTCTAGATGGGTTATCTGGACGGCTGCAAGTACATCAGCGGCTACGTCGATATCGAGAATGATCGAGCAAAGCAGTGGTACGAAGACATCGGATTCGAAAACCAGACTCAGAAACATGGCTACAACATCATGTCCATGGCCGGCAACTCGCTGCAACATTACGTCACCGACCACAAACCCATCGAGAAGCTTGCAAGGAGAGGCGTACATGTTTCGTCGCTTGTTACAAATTGAGTTTATCATCTTATTCAGACTCAGAAACATGACTACAACATCATGTCCATGGCCGGCAACTCGCTGCAACATTACGTCAACGACCACAAACCCATCGAGAAGCTAGGAAGGAGAGGCGTACATGTTTCGTCGCTTGTTACAAATTGAGTTTATAAGTTCTTATGTTTATAAGTTCTTATGTATCACTGATTTTAAAGACAACGTTGAGTTTGTCTTTCAATGTGCAATATTACAAGTATTATGTTTTCAACTGTATAATATTTATATATTATATCAATGAAGTAGTTAACGTGTCATGAGGTATCAGTTGTTTCTGATTTAGTTTGAAAGAAGAGCACGGATAATATTTATTATACAGGTGATGTGAAATATTCCTTTATAACTTTATTTGTTAGCATATTGTATTCAGATTTCAATCACACTTCTTTGCCAACACGTAATGTTAATGGTAATACCATGTCGAGTATTATTTCAAATATATATATATATTTTTTGGGGGGAAGAAGAAGAAGAAGAAAAAGAAGAAGAAGAAGAAGAAGAAGACGAAGAAGAAGAAGAAGAAGAAACATACAACGACACAGACCTACGGCTGGATATCACAGCTCCATATTTACTACAAGATTTTTTAGTTCAATGCAGTTTCTATACAAATCTTGCAGTCCTATGTCAACAGCGAGAAAGAACAAAACTGCGAAATATGAAATTCTTCGAACTAATTTGATATAGTCAATGGACAAAGGTCAAGGGAAATGTCATTTCAAAGTGCGAGTGGCGAGCTGTTCAAACATTCCAATCATATGACGTCACAATGCCAAAGACCTTGCTCAGATGCTGTTTTTCTCTGCAGGGCTTGGGTGTACTCAAAGTTCAAGCCTAAAGAGAATGTATTCTGTAAGAAAACAAAACCTTGAAAACCTATTTATGCAAGCACGATATGATATTTATGTATTTATTTATTTAAAGTATTTAAAATGTATGTACTACTTTCTTATCGTATGTATATTTTGACTTCGCCTCATATTTGTTAATGAATAAATCTCCCTTTTTATGAACAATAATACATAATCAAGAGTCTAAGTATTCTAATATGAAAAATACTTCAGAAGTGAGTTACTTTTTATTAATCATGGAATCAACATTATATGGAATGGAGAGAGAGAGAGAGAGAGAGAGAGAGAGATAGAGAGAGAGGAAGAGAAAGACAGAGACAGAGAGAGAGATAGAAAGACAGAGAGATAGAAAGACAGAGAGACAGAGAGAGAGAGAGTGAGAGAGAGAGAGAGAGATCGAAAAAGCCTAGATAGATAATAGAGAGCGTGTGGGAGGGAGGTGTATATATTAGCGAGAGATATTGTTTTTTTATAAGGCAGATACCTTTTCCAGGTAGGAGGAAAAGATACACTCAATACGAATTTGATGTAAAAGAGTAAATGAATACATGAAATATGAGAGGAATTAGGGATCGAGGTTGAGACGGGGAGAGAGAGGGCCGGGAGAGAGAGAGAGAGAGAGAGAGAGGAGGGAGGGAGGAAGAGAGAGAGAGAGAGAGAGAGAGAGAGAGAAGGGGTGGGGGAGGTGTAAATTCCTGCATTTTTTAAATATTTGTTTTACCAACTACCACACCATCTTTAAAATGGGAGGTCTGGAAAAATACTACACCCGGAAGCGTTATTTTTTTATGCGGCACAGATTGGGGCTTTTTAAAAAAAGGGGTCTTGATTTACAGACTAATACTGGTCGTGTGCGTACTATTAAGTAGTAGAGGTCTGTTTTTAATAGTGTTACATGTAATCCACTACCGCATGGAAAATCATTACATCAACAATTAAAATCAAATTGGAAATCTGAAGAGGAGGCAGCATGTCAATAAGGAGAACATCACAATAATTAGTCAATAAAACTTAACTAACTTAAACGAAGAGGAATGTTATCTAAACACGTATAGTTCGCGATGGATATACAAACTTCTTCGCAGCGCTAATGCGCTAGCGAACATGACTAGTCTCACGTACGTGCAGACACTATTCAGAAGGGATAGAACGTACTTCCCATAGGTTTAACACGCGCCATGCCCCAATCTGTGCCGCATAAAAAAATAACGCCACCCGGAAGATCGAATGCTGTCAATTAAATAAAACAGTACTCACCGTGTTCTCGTTTCTCGTCTATGAAAATGTTTGTGACAAACGAGGCTAAAAGCTGAACGCTACAAGGAATTCTGACTTTATTTTGGAATGCACCACAGTTATAGTAATCTGTGGATTCGAGTTCAATAAACGCTTTGGATTCTACCAGAAAGGTGAGAACATGGTTGATTTCCGGAATCATATATCTTCGTCATCACGAATACATGCCGCTGCGATTGTTTACATACAGCAGGGAAAGTGCATGTTTGCGAAACGCCCACTTTAGCCTAGTTATCAGACTGAGGGAAAAATTGTTGTTCACTCTTCTTGGCGTGTGCGTTTCGTCAGATTTCAATTAGTTTTTTTTTAATCGGGGGTGGGGGAGGAGGGGGTTATAGTATCAGGAAGATGTTTAAGTCTGGTAACAGTGCGATATTGTAATTACCTGGTAGTCCTCGATTTATATTGTCTCTAATACTTTAGTAACCATAATCAATCGTGTGAGAAATAGTATTTTAATTACCATTTCTGATATTCTTTCTTCATTCTCTTATTCTCCTCCTAGCTCCTCCTTCTCCTCACCTTCTCCTCTCCCTTCTCATCCCCTTCTCCTTCTCTGAGTCTTTTCCTATTTAGTTTTCCTTTTCTTCTTCTTCTTTCTCTTCTTCCTAGTATTCATTTTATTCTTCTTCATCATCTTCTTCTTCCTATTATTTTTTAATGTTCATTATTTTCTCCAATTGCACCTTAATATTCACCCGAAAACAAGTATTGTGTTTATTATTGTAGGCCTAGCTACCATAAATTGTTGTGAAATTCATTTTTCGTTAATTTTGTTAACTCACAAAATTCTCTCATTTGCTGATCGTAGCCTATATAGCTTCACTTTAAAGCAGTTATTCTCATTATTTTGTACCATAAGTTTAAAGGGATAGTTGAGTTCTGTTGCAAAGGGCGCTACACAAAATCATTTTTTTTTGTGAGATAATGAAAAACTGAGTGTCAAATTTGAAAGAACATAATATTTAAATATCAAAATCATCTTTGTTTGATCAAAATCGGTTCAGAGACGGCTGACTATAACGATTTCTAATACTTGTGTACCACCACAAATATTAGATATTTTGACAAATTTGAAAAAACCGTTGAAAAAACGAAATAACGTCTTTTACGTCGTATTTCAGCCAATGCCGATGTTGGCTTTTTTGTTGGCATTTTCGTGTTGCTTATATTACCCACAATTAGCCGGCTCATGTATTGTTTTTTTTAATTAAATAATTAATTAACGGTCACCATGTTTTTTTGAAAGTGGAGCTGAATTGGTATATGATCGTATTGGCTAAATTTCACACATTTTGGGGTCTAAAATGACCTTCATAGCAATTTTAGGTTCTAAAAGGGCACTATAAATGTCATAGATAAGAATAAGAGCAATAACCATGCACTTTGAAGGCATTTGCGGTCTGAAAACAGAACTCAACTATCCCTTTAATTCAACATTTATTAACATTTTATTGAAACGTAAAGATCTGCATACACTCTATGCAGGATATATATCATTACAGAGACACCTTCGACACCGACATGGCTTCAGTCGACGAATATGCGCATGAAAAGGAACCCGTGGTCATTGATCACGGATCGTTTGAAATACAAGCGGGGTTCGCCGAAGAAGACTGTCCTCGGACCGTCTTCCAATCCATCGTCGGAAGACCCCGGCACCAAGGGGTGTTAGATGATCTGGTAAACAATTTTATAAGATGAAAACGTGGATCCGAATCTAATGATTGGTTGAAAGCGTACACGTGACCAGGCATTTATTTTGCCTCACGCGTAATTTGGATAATGACCGGTCATGATTCAATTCTAATGACCGGTCATTAGTAAAATCATGTTATAAAACATCATTTTATATAACAAATAAAACATAATCTTATAAACCAAGTAATACACAGCATGTTGTTCTGGCATTAGTAAAATTACCGTCACTAGGTATCTTCAAAACAGACCAAACACCCTCGGCTATACCGCCTCTGGCGTGTTATACTGTTCCAAAAAGGTACCTTGTGTGGGTAATTCTTACTAATGCCCTCACTGCTGTGTATTATTTGTATATTTAAACTGATTTGAATGAGGGGGCGGGGGAGGTAGGGTGCCTTGACCAAATAGGCGGACAGGATATGGTTGACATTTTCCAGTAAGCAAGCGATTGAAGAAAAAAAAAGAAAAAAAGAGAGAAAAAGTTACTCAGCTTTTTTTAATTTGCCGTCACCCTGTAATAAAATTCCCCAAATAGTATGTTTCTCATTATTTTGTAATGATTATATGAAAATGGCTTTGTAAATCATTTATTTCTTGTAAACTGATACCCTCAGCCTTCTCTGTTGGTCATCATTTTCAATAAGTAGACAGCCATACAAATTATATTAGATAAGTAAGTAAGTAAATAAATAAATGAATGAATATATTAATAAATGAATAAGTAAATAAATGATTCTTTTCGCTTAGATTACTAAGCTCAACTTTCGGGACAGCTATGTCGGGGAGGAGGCACAAAACAGGCGGGGAGTGCTTACCCTTACCTACCCGATCGAACGAGGTATTATCACCAAATGGGATGATATGGAAGCTGTATGGAGTCATACATTTTCTGAAATAAAGTTCAACCCACAAGATGAGCGAGCTGTGCTGTCACAAATACCCAACAACCCAAAGACAAACAAGGAGAAAATGGCCGAGGTAAGTAGGAAAATATAGATATATTAGGCCTAAAAAATGAAAAATGTTTATCGCCTTTAGGTGCCAAAACATGGGTCGGTCGGTCGGAAATCTTTTCTTTTAAAAAAAACTTTTTTTCTTCTTATTTTCCTCCCTCTTTTGGCTGATATTTTTCTGTTTTGGATGCTTTAATATTTTTTCTCTCTAAAAAACGGTTATTATTATCATTATTTTTTTTAAAGCCGACCGTAGATTTCAAGATTGTTGGGTCGGTCGAAAAGGGCAATACTTGTTTAGGCCTTAGAGAGTGTGGGTGGTGGGAGTTGGGCAGGGACGGATCGATTGGCCTTTGGAGTAGATTCAACAGGAAGATGTCTCAAACAACCGGATTTCAATATCAAGTCTGTCAAGTATTATTATAACTTCCTCCTCTTTTTTTTATCGAGGGGGGGGGGGGGGGGGGGGTTGATTATTGCCATGCAATCATTTTTGTTGTGTGTGAGTGTAATGTCATCACTGTGTGCTGTATAGAAACAGAAAACAACAAAGCCAATACCCCCAACGTAGTGTAAATCAAAGACAGTGGCGAAGTGGCGCCACCTCCCCCCCCCCCCTTCCCACCATCCCGGTCTGCCCTTCAAATGCAAGAGTCTGTGTGGAAGATGTCATTATTTGGGGTTACACCAAATTTATACAACTTTAATATATTTAGTATAAGCTACACTTCAAATTGAAATGCTATATATTAAAGAACTTAAAAATACAACGAGTGATAACGTTTAAAAAATTGTAGATAGCAACCATACATCATTTTGAAAACTCCGCCACTGCTCGGCCATTTTAACAGTTGTTTAAACATTTTATTATTATTATTTTTTTTTTTTAATGCTTAAGATACTCAAGAAGCTAACTCGGTGAAAATGCAACCCTTTTGTCCAATTATGTAGATATTTTTTGAGAAGTTCCAAAGCCCTGGGATCTGTCTAGCGAATCAGGCTGCTCTTGCCCTCTTTTCCTTGGGTAAGACGTGCGGACTCATCGTGGATTCTGGACATGGCGTCACCCATGTAGTGCCGATCCATCCAGAGAACCTCCTCCCTCCTACTCCTCTTCAAATGGACCTTGCTGGCAGGGACTTGGACGAAGCCTTGTTCTCTCATCTTGTTAGCGAACACAGTTACAACGGTAATTCAGATTCGTGTGTTCTTGATGGTTGTGTTAGCGTGATACAATCATAAACACAAAATATGAGGAAAAAGTTGAAGGTGTCATGGAACATAGTGGTTCATTCACTTGACTCTCAATATAAGGGTTGAGGGTCCGAATCTAACGTCCTTTCACAAGAAATTAAAAAGAAGAAAGTCTCAGGTCTAAGTTTTCATTTGTTTAACGTGATCTTACACCAAGGGCGGGTTTAACTGAATTAGTAGACAACGTGTAGAATGCGGACCGAAGGCCCCATCGTTATGTTGACACGATAAATTTGTTTCTCCACAGGTAGACTAACGGACCTCCGTGTCGTCAAGGAAAAGCTGTGTTACGTCGCGCTCGATCCTGACAACGAAAGCCAGGCCGGTACACCGAAGGACTCTTCCGATCAGAACACCTACGAGCTCCCCAGTGGCGAGACGATCACCGTCGACCCCGCAGAGCGCTATAGAATCCCTGAAGCTCTCTTCAATCCAAGCAACATCAAGAAAGACTTCTTTGGTATTCACGAGATGGCCTACAACAGCATCAGTGGCCTTCAGAGCGATGTCCGCGAGGACCTTCTTAGGTTGGTCTACCTAGTAGGGGGTTCTACGCTGTTTCCGGGATTTAAGGAGAGAATGAAGCGGGAGCTCACTGCCTTATCTCCTCCTTCCATGAAGGTCTCTATCGTTGCAACCCCTGACAGGAAATATTCTGTCTGGATCGGAGGTTCCATCTTTGCTTCAAGAAATCCCGACTATATTGAAACGCATTGGATTAAGAAACAGGAGTACGAGGAGATTGGACCCGATGTGGTCCATCGGAAGTACCTATAGTTTGTATCCACACCATGCTACTCCGCCATCTTTATTCTTTCTATAAACCCTGACTATTTTTGCGGCAATCTGAATTTGAATGTGTATGTGGAGTTCACCTAATAATTATGTTTCAAGACAACTTAGGCTGATTATGATGACACAATTCAGTCGGGGTCGGGTTTTTCGAGAATAGATTTATACTGACGTTACTGACTTTAAGCAGAGTACTTTGCAATGCTTTGTTTGTCTATAAATTGAATATGTTTTGCAAATGGGAGACGCTTTATTGTGGAGAAGAAAAAAAAATCGTCACAGAAAGTTTTTAAAATGTCTTATGTGACATTTTTTATATATTTATAGACTTGACTTGCAACTTTTATTCTGTTTATCTATAAAGGTAACATGTCGTTGGCACGAAGGTTCACGATTCTAATAATGACATATACCCCTGTATTGTTTTGCTGTCCTTCATCTTATATGTCTGTGTATCTTTGAAAAAGGTAATGAATAAGTTAATAATGGTAAATGATAATAAGGCCTTATTTACACAGGGTAGCCACGTCAGTGCTAGTACTGCCCCCCTTGATTGAGGACCCTGCAATTACCCCCCCCCCCCACCACCATGTATAAGAACCCATCTTATACATCGGGTCAAGAGGGAAAAAATAATGTGGGCAGAATAGAATGTTCAAGGATGTAAGCAACCGGCAAAGTTCGAACCGAGGCCCTTTCATATGAGAGTCAAAAGACATCACCAATGTACCACGGTGCCCGTCCCCCCCCCAAACATTGGGAGACTATATAGATTTGCATTTAACATAAGTAAAACTAATTAATATACAAATGGATGATGTTTCATTATCATTTTGATAAATACTACAGTCAAACCTGCTTTAGTGACCACCTGTCTAAAACGACCACCTGTCTATGGGTGTCGCTGTAGACAGGTTTGACTGTCCTATACGAAAAGGAAATGAATAAATCCCCCCAAACGTCCAACGGACGAACCCTGGGGATCCGGTAACTTTGTCTCAGATTCTGAAACAAAATTCTGGATTTAGCTCATGCTGCAATGATAATTATAAACATTTTTGTCAGTCAGGAACCCCATAAATTTTACCAGCCGATCGCCTGTCCGATTATCAAGATATTTATGATTGGAATTACAAATTTTTAATACCGTTTGCCAAACGGTTTTCACAACACTACAGTCTATTGGGGAAAACGAGTATGATAAAACCGGTCACTCAAAGATTTTTACTTTTTTGAGGCACTTCTTGATCATTTTGAAGCGCAATTTTTTTAGGGCTTCAAAATTAAACCATATTACAGACACTGATAACAAGTAGGGCCGTGTATCTCAGATTTAACAATGTTAAACGATCCCTTTAAGTTTCCTCGAAAGTATCTAATAATTTTGCTCTAATATCAATGTCATCATTCTGTGTATTCCTGTTCGATTGGAACGTATAAACGTGTACTTATTCGTGAGGTTTATTTCTTGTTAGTGGTTATTTTTCTGTTAAAAAAATATTCTCGGTCAATCGGTGTAAGAAATAGATAGTTATAGTCCTATTTCATGAAGAACATTAAAATCATATTTAAATCTCTCTTTGATGTAGTACTGTATCGGCCAAAATACCTTTAAACAAACAAAACCCCAGTTCAATTTTACATTTCCGAGCGTGAACCCTTCTCTCTCTCTCTCTCTCTCTCTCTCCCTTTCTCCCTTTCTCTCTCTCTCTGTCTATCCACAAGCTCCCCGCTCTCCTCCCACTCTTCATTCCCCTCTCTCTCTCTCTCTCTCTCTCCCTTTCTCCCTTTCTCTCTCTCTCTCTCTCTATCCACAAGCTCCCCGCTCTCCTCCCACTCTTCATCCCCCCTCTATCTCTCTCTCTCTCTCCCTTTCTCCCTTTCTCTCTCTCTCTCTATCAACAAGCTCCCCGCTCTCCCCCACTCTTCATTTCCCTCTCTATCTATCTCTCTCTCCCTTTCTCCCTTTCTCTCTCTCTCTCTATCAACAAGCTCCCCGCTCTCCCCCACTCTTCATTCCCCCCTCTATCTCTCTCTCTCTATCAACAAGCTCCCCGCTCTCCCCCACTCTTCATTCCCCCCTCTATCTCTCTCTCTCTCCCTTTCTCCCTTTCTCTCTCTCTCTCTATCAACAAGCTCCCCGCTCTCCCCCACTCTTCATTCCCCCCTCTATCTCTCTCTCTCTCCCTTTCTCCCTTTCTCTCTCTCTCTTTATCAACAAGCTCCCCGCTCTCCCCCACTCTTCATTCCTCGTCCACAGTTGCTGCCAGGGCCATATTCAGAGGCATATTATGTAATACATAATATGCCTCTGATGTATGCCATAGTTGATTTTAGCCTGTTCGAGGGCACATGCCCCTCCTCTGGAACTAGTTCTATACCAAATTTCCTTATTTTTATTTTTGGGAATAACCATTGATATTACCACACTCGTGCACAAAATAATTTGTATCAAAATTTATTATACTGCATACATAAATCTCCATATACATATTATTATTATTATTTATTTTGCATTTCAAACATACAATAGAGAGTACAATAGAATGGCACATAGGATACAAAGTATGACAGAATAAAATTGGTTTCCCCTGCTGCATCTCTCAAAGTTGCCTGGAAGAAAAAAATGTGAAATTCCTATAACCCGTAAGTCTTTTCTTCTGACTCCATAAAATGCATCAGGTGATGCCTAAAATATTATACATTATCAGATTTTTTTTTTTTAAATAAAAAAAAACTTATTGAATGCATAAACTTAAGCTCGATAAATTGCAATATGTTATCTCAGGTGTCACTGGCATGTCTGTATAATTAAGTGAAGCAAAAAGAAAAGTAAATATGTAAGCATAATTATGTTGTATATATATATATATATATATAATTCGGGACTGTATAGTGTACATCCGTAGAAAATGATATTAAAAAAACAGAACTTAGCGAAGCGCAGATATGTACAAATTTATAGTCAGATACATTCTCCTCCGCCAATTTGTAACTATGGTACCACGAACCGAATTACTAACTTTAATTCTGAACCTAACACTACACCGACACCTAACCTCAACTCTAACCAAAAGTGAGAATCGAAATCACAACCAAATTCCTGGTCCAGATTCTGTCCGTTTTAGCTTCTTTTTTTCCAACTTTATTCATCATATTTCCCTTACGTCCCACACAGAGCGTGTTACTTTAGCCCCTGCTTTGATTAAAACCAACTTATTATCAGGGTGGAATTCCCCTTTAATGAATAGGGGGTAATTTTCAGGGGTGGGGGCAATTGTCCTCGGGGTTAATTGTCCACTGGTGGTAATTCTCCTCGGGGGTGATTTTCCGGGGAGTAATTGTCCTTGGGGGAGGTAGTCCAGGGGGTAATTATCCTGATACGGGACTACCCAACCTACCTACCTACTCTATTATTAGTGCTAGTGCCTTTGACAAAATATCTCGGAGCACACTTCGCCGGAGCAACTATATCTGATCAACTAAATCGTTAGGCTGCTGTCGTTTACCGGTAATTAAAACGAAAATCTAAAATTGTTACCTTCACACGATGCTCCATGTTGAAGAACCGAGGTTTAATTCCGACGACATTCCTCTTGGCACTTTTTTGTCAAGGATGGATAAGATAATGAGGTACAGATATTGGGTCCATGCAGGATTAAAGTTAGGAATTCTGTTAGTTTAGGATATCGACCATGGAGCATTTACTATTGCCAGAGCATTTACTCCTCGGTCGATTTCCTACACAAACCAACTTCATTCAACAACCCTGAACCAAACACTGCACCTAACCCTTAACCTAACACTAACCCTAACACCAACCCTAACACCAACCCAAACACTAACCCTCACTCTAACGCTTAACCTAACACCAACCCTAACACTAACCCTAACACTAACATTAACACCAACCCTAACCCTAACACCTTGGGAACCTTGACCTTGCATGGGAATAATCTCAAACCCAATTGCAACATTGGCTCTAACCCTACATCTCTGACAAAATAATCTGGGTCCATCCTTGCCTCTCCGGTGTACATACCGCGAGACCAAAATATGTCGTATCACCTAACATTTTATCAGCTTGTAAACACTTCTGCTAGTTCGTACATTTTGTATGTACAACACTTGGTCCATGTTCGTCATACTCCTTCTTCGTGATCCAACTCTCCTTGAATTTTGAAAGAGAGGCAAGGATGGACCCACCGATCCACACTGTATACTTCCTTTCTGGCGGAGCATGGACCCTGACCTTTGCCTTTTGAGGAAACATGGCGGACAGTTCTTTCTGGAGTCTTTCTTGGAATCCTGGGAACATCGTGGATCCCCCGACGAGAAAGATATTGCAGTAAAGATCTGCTCGGAGATCGATGTCGCATTTCATGATGGCGTCGTAGACGAGTTGGTGAACGCTGGCGTGATCGCGATCAGCCAGAGAGGGTTGGAAGAGGATTTCGGGGACGCGGAAGATTTCGTTGCCAAGAGTGATATCGTGGAGATCCGGGAGTGAATAGGTTTTGGTCAATGCAGATGAGCCAATCATCTCTTTCTCAAAGTCCTGAGCGACGTAGCATAATTTTTCTTTAATCTCCCGAACAATTTCTCTCTCGGCTGTACATTCGAGAATCAAAAAGAAAAAACATGTATTACAAATTTTAAAACACATAAAGGAAATGATGAATAAATTAATGCCCCCTCTCTTTTCAAATCTATGAAGTGAAATGAAAATCAGCTAAACAACTTCTTATAATACACTGTAACTATATTCAATAGTCTGATTAACTTAAATAACTTTGGCGGCTTCCGTAGCATTACCAAATCTGTCAGGAGTTTCGGACAATTTTCACAAAATAAAACTTCAGTAACACTAATTAGAGAGGGAGCCAGTATGGTAGTAACGATGACAAAGATAACAGTGACAACGACAATGATGACGATTACGATGATGACGACAATAATGATGCCAAAAATCATGACAGTGATGATGATGATGATGATAACAATGATGATGATGATATCATGACGATGATGATAATGATGCTGATGATGGTGATGGTGATGATGGTAATGATGGTGGTGATGACCACGAAAAACTATAATAATGATTACGAAATCGGCAATGATCAATCATAGAAGTATTATTAATGATGATGAAAGAGGGAAGAGGAGGAAGAGGAGGAAGAGGAGAAAGAGGAGGAGAAAGAGGAGGAGAAAGAGGAGGATAAATGGTGGTGACGATATTAATAATATTGACGACGACCATGATTATGATGGTGATGATAGGCCTCATGATAATGATTAAGATGATGGTGATGATGTCAATGGTGATTATTATGATAATGATGATGATGAATATCATCAGTCATTCACTCTGTTTGATGTTGATCCATCAATGGAAGACACCCCTTACCAGTTGTAACAAACGAATACCCCCGATCATTCAGCATCTTCATCATGTGTTGGGTGAGGTCCCGGCCACCGAAGTTGACTTGGTTAACGGCGGGGGTGATGATGTAGCCCTCGTATACCGGTACGACACTGATGACCCCGTCGCCGATGTCCAGCATGACGGACTGGGTGCGCCCTGCCGCACAGTGGGACAAGACGCCCTGTGTGCAGACATGGAAAGCTTTGGCGCCAAATTTCTCGAACATAATCTGGTGATAAAGGAAACAATTGAGTCATGTGAACAGCATTATAAAAGAGATCTTAAAGACCGTCAATACTACTGGGCCAGAAGGGATTAGACCACACAGCGAGGTCACTGATAGGTGACTATCTCATTACTCAGCTCTCAACTAACATAAGAAATAGAGGATCATGGGGGACCAACAGGCACCGATTGGGGAAGTTTTCTATATAGAGGGAGCAAGTAGCTACAAGTAGGACAGTGGGGCTTTAAATAAAAATCGGTTTAAGAGATAGTTATTGAAACGGTGTGTGGGGGGGGGGGGGGGTGGACGTGTGTGCATGAGTGTGAGTACTCAGTTTTGTAGACAGAGCGCGGTTCACGTTAATGGTAGACCTTAAAATCGCTAAACTTTCAAGAAAAAAGTTTCATTCTCCATATTGTCTTTCCATCTATGGGTAATTTTTAGAATAAACGTGGAGGGGGAAAGTTGATTGTGTTAACGTCACTATATTCCGTATTACTACAACAATACAATGTCAAAATGAGGGGGGGGGGGGAGCTAACAAATGTGCTTTTGACCATACAAAATATAAATACGATCGCAAAGACATTCGAAAATTATTTTCAATTGTATATCCCATGAAATCACATTCGGATTACGCAATTCGTCTTTGTAATGTCCGTACGTTTCAAACCATGATAATAAGACAAGGCTTTTGAAACTGCATGAGGTATATTTTCAGAGAGTTTTCATTACCGTGTTAACTCGTGTTTTCCCTACTCAAATTAATCATATTGCTCCGGTTGTCTCATTTTCGCTCGCTGGAACATTGCCAGCACAAACCACTGACCTCTACCTCCTGGACGGATCATCGCCCATTCCCATTCACTATACGTTACGTACTAAAAGGCTGTATTGTCTGACCGTTCATGAATATTCATGTTTTTGCTTACCTCGGGAAAAATGTTTTGCTTTTACTAAATGGAAAAATGACGGTGGGGGGTTGGATGAAATGGACATAATGAACCAAGCAGAAGAGATCTATGATAATTCATGCTTTTTATCCTTCGTGTGCTTGACCTATAATCTTAAAATCGCTTGGCAAACTGAGTCCAAAGTTCGACTTGTTTCAAATGTGTATTATAGGCAATGACGAGCTTGCAACCTATTTTGATCATTATTACGGTGGGTGAACTTTCAAAAGTCAATGGGACACGAGGGTTCCAATGAAAGAGCTAGCGATAACGTACGTCGGGGTGGATGTGCTTTTCGTTTAAACAAAAAATGAATTTTTAACGATTTTTTTGGGTAAAATTCCATAGACTAACATGTTAGGCTGCTGACTCTGACGATAGGGGGCGTTGTGAAATGAGACTAAACGGAGCTATATGCCTATTTTTCACTCCTCCACAGTTCGAAAAATAAAAATGTTTATTATATGAACCAACGTGTAACTGAAAAACTGCTAATTTGTACATGAAAATATTGATTTCATATTTTACCCCCCGTTGCCGAAT